>MVJL01010340.1:0-134323 GCA_002156465.1 Macrocentrus cingulum
TGTGTGTTAAATAAGCGCAGATATTTGGACACTGATAATATATATTTAGCGGGTAAAGAAATGCGCGATGTGTATATCTGAATGAACACATGCAATCATATGAAGTCAATGATTGTATATTTATCAGTGGAATATTTTAGCCTTAAGTGATATTATTAGTTTTATATTAGCACTTATATCATTACAACAAGCACAGGATGTAAATTTATACCAAAAATATGGCATTAGAATTGTTATATGCTGGCCGAGCTCGTAGCACAGTGGTCAAGACCATGCGGCTGCGACTCGGTGCAACGTGGGATCGCGCCTCGGTTAGGGCAGGTTTTTTTCCGCGCTGCGAAGGATCTCAAGATTGACCATTCTCTTGATAGAGATACGAAGGTCTCTAATTCTGTGAGATCTATTCGTTAGCTACGGAGAAAAATCTTAAAAAGGCAGACAATGATACTTACGAAAGAATACGAAAGCAAAAAAGGCCGCGTAAAAACCTACTAAGCGTGGGTATACGCGGGATACAAATACCCCATTTTACTAAAAAAGAATAATTTTTTATTTGATATATATTTAAGTACGAGAAAAAAAATTTGACAAAAAATGGACTAAGAATACCGTGTGACTTAAAAAATTGATAGGGGTTGAAGAGCACTTGATGAAAGTGATAAAACAAAAAAAAAACATCCAATCGGACATGGCGGTAGGTTGGGGATCTCTCTTTATCCTCAATATAACCTGTAGAGCACGAGAATAACGTTTAACAAAATAAAAATAAACACAAAAGGCGATAAATTTACTCTCTATTGGCTGAGCACTTGTTTTTTTTTTTCGCATCTATATTCTTTGTTGATCTCTCACGGGCGTTGAACAAGAAAAAAAAAAGATATTTTGCATATGGAGAAATACTGATGGAGGAAAGGGAAAATCGAGATGCCAATCAAATGGCGGGGATATACTCTGTGTATATTTTGTTCGATGGGTATAATAACGACATGGTAGTAGCTTTATCGCCCGAAGCAGATATAAAAACATGCGAGCGCTGCGCAGTCGATGGAAACTCTTGTCGCGGCCATGTCATTGTGCAAGTTAGTATGATGCAACGCGGTAATGCACTTAGTGTTATCTATTCACTCTGTTGGTCTCTCTTCGTGACTATTCGACCATTTTCGCTGTGCTCCTTCCACCCATTTTAGTCATATACTTGTGTCTCGCTCTCTGCCCTCGATGCATGGCTCTGCTTTCCATCTCTGCTATACTGCAGTACGTCGAACCTGCCAACGCTGCAGACTAACTTCCTGCTTGACGAGGCGAGTCCCTGTGACGCCAGACGGCAAATAAACGAGATAGGGGAGGTATTTAATTGTTGTTGCTCATCTCAAATTTTGCATTAGGCTGCACTTTCAGATTAATTCAACAACAATTCAGTCTTATTTCTTTTTCTAACGATTATTTCGATAGAATTTCAATAAAAATAATATTAAAAACTAATAATTGGAAGACTGATTTTTTTTTTTTTTTTTCGATTACCTGAGGCATTCCACTGCAGATGTGGAACTGATAAAAAAATTGTTTTTCACGTTCTCTGGTAGTTTCTGAAAAAAATCTATCGTAGAACTAAATAAAAAATTGTCTAAAAAAATCCTTTAAAACTGTTTCACGTAATCTCATTATAAATTTACTAGTCAATAAAGCATTCCAAAATGTAAAATTGCGATTGAAAAAAATTTTTAATCTCATAAAAATCCAATTATTGATGAGAAACTTGAAAAAAAAATTTTTTTTTTCAAGACATTCTAGTTAAATTCTAGAATATTTCCGCGATTTCTTTGGCTATTCTGAAAATATAGTGAATTCGCAGTGGCAAATGACTCCTGGAAAATTGCATTATTCGCAGCAACAAAAAAAATTAATTACTTTGGATGAAAAAAAAACAAGATTTACGTTTGTATATTTTCATTAGAATGGCTCTAACTCTTCGCCAAATGCAAGCAGCAACCTATTTCATATTAAATAAGAGCAGCAATAGTACCACATGTGTTTGTACATTGATTCAAAAAGTTTTTGGTTGGTTCGTATAGCAACGGGGAAACTGCATTGTCTGCGAATATGTTTTGATGCACGTATAGAGACGACTATGATCGGGAAACACAATATCTATATTCTAAAGTTGACGGTTTTCGCTGCCAGTTTCGGCCAGATTGTCAGAGAAAATTTAATATGTTATAATTAATGAAAGTTCAGAATGATGCTTTTGGGGTTTGTACGCCCGGATTATGTGTGGTAGTCATGTTCTAATGAGAAGAACATCGCCACGCGGCGCTGGGATATGTGTTTCATAGCTTGGGCGAGCCAGGGGCGCTTATAAACGTCTATATACACATAGATATAAACCCGATGAGATTAGAAGTCAGCTGCACGCGTGGGAATTAACGCCTCTATGGTCTCGATCATATATTATGGGTGACATGTGTGTTCCACACTGCATGTTCTTCGTCGTATAGTGTCATTTCCGCTTTCTGCAGCTTGCATTGAGATAATGGTGAGGCATCACACGCTTGCCATTAAACACCATGACAATTTAAACTGCGCATGGCACTCGGGATTTTATATTTTATTCGTTTATGTGTGATCTAAGGTAGTATATGACTGGCAGAGTAAATTTATTGCTGACTTTTACGTAAATTTGGCGAAAAATTGCTCGATAAATTTGCGGATGACTGAAAGTCAAAAAATCATATAACCGTAGATTCATTTTATGATGCAATTTATAGTTGGATATCTTTGAGGAAAATTTAATGCACTAGGTATTTTTGAGGGTTGAAATTTTTTTTATTATTATGTTATTTTAATATTTATTTACACTGTTACCGCGGGGATGAAAATAAAAATTTTTCATTATCTATATGGAAAATTTATAAAAATGCGAACATGGGAATTTGCAGTAGAAAAAACGTTTTGTCGTCAGCCAGATTTTTTTTTTTATTGGAATTTGATTGACATCAAAAGAAAAAAATTTGTAAACGAATTTTCGATGTTTTGTGATGTTTAATGATGCGAAAAAAATTTTTTTGTAGTTGAATTGTATAGTGGGTTCATACTTTTTTTTTTTTTTCGTTTTTTAGCGATAACTTAAAAAATAAGAAAAATAGTGAAAAATATAAAATAAACGAACTTATTGGGAATTAAATTTTTTATGAAAAATTTTTTTCGAAAATTTTGTAATCTTTTTTAGTTTTTGAAATATTAACGGTTTGTGGAAATTTAGATTTTTCATAATATCTTGAAAACAATTCAAAATATGAAAAAAAATGTATTCTTCATTTTTTATAGGGGATTAAATTACCAATAATTTAATTTGGATAATGTCTTTCGCTATCTGCCTTATTTGATGAATTATAAACGAAAAACGAAAAAATTGTTGATATCGAAGTGATATCAGCTTGAAATCGTGCTGTTTTTGAGTAATTTTTTACTAAATTTGGCATGGAATGGCATTTTTTTTTATTTTACAGCGATAAATCGGTAAATAATGAAAAAATAATATAGGTTCAAAATATCTAGAGATTTCAATGATTAAAAAAAAGTCTCTAGTATTTTTCGTGTTTTATGATTTGTTTTCAATATATTTTAAAATAAAAAATTTCAAAAAAAAAACGAAAAATATCTCATATAATATCAAACATATATAAAAAAATATAAATCAACATTTTTTGTAAGAAATTATCGATTCTTGACAATTTCAGAGGAATAACTATATATTTTTCAATCTTTTCGCGTGTCATGAAAAAAAAAAAACCAAAAAAAATCACAAAAAACTAAAAAAAAAAAGTGCGATTAAATTTCTCAAAAATTTGATGAAAAAAAAAATTTTTTTAGTCTATCTCATTAAATACTTCACACTTTATTTAAAAAAAGTGTAATTAAATAATTATCGAAAAATCGATGATTTATATAAAAAAAATTCATTAGCTAGAACCTATTTCATTCCAAGATTTGAATTAAATTAATTTATAAAATCTATTTTCTATCGTTTAAAAACGAAAAAAAAAAATTTTTATCGACTTACATTTGCAAATTTGCACCATTTGAGTTTCAAAAATTTCGTGTAAAAAATAAAATTTTGACCCTAAGTATATGTTACATGATAATATGTATTATACACACGGTCTGCATAATTAATGGAATCATTAGTAAAATAATTAATCAGATAGCCGAGCATAAGCACGAAATATTTGTTGTTTTTAGTGATGCATGGTTTGATTATTTATTAGGATATTTTATTCCCGGAAAATGCGGGCTTTTGGGTGTGGAACACACACGTGAGCGTGAAAAACGACTGGGGTTAGTGGAGCTTTTAGCACGAAATCAACTGCCACGCACCGCACGCATCCAATTACATTCCTTGTCGCCTATACACGCATCGCATACACTAGTTGGAAAGTATAGTGACACCCCCTTTTATCGCGTCTGCGACTGCTACATGTACCACGCAAATGCTTCGACCCAGCGCATATACTCATGTGACGCACGTTCTATATACCACGAGTCTAATTAAACGCATATATACGCGCTAACGCATGCCTTTAATTAGTGAAACGCTAAATGATAAGCCGAACACGTCTATTTCCGACGCCACTGTATGTATCTAATATTGCGGCGTGTGTTATATTGAGCGATTGATTCTACTCGCGTTATCATTGCTGATTAATTGGATTCTAAGTAATTTAATATGCTTTTTCATATAGTGATCGAAATTATTCCATTAATTAAAATTCAAAGCCTTTTTTATCAACTAGACGTCATTTATTCGCGAAAATTCCATCACATATATCCTATAACTTTTCCGTTGAAATATTTCTTTTTTTATTAACGCAATGATTAATTACGAAAAGCAGCATTGCACGATATAATAGTATTAAATCGCTGATAAATTATATATTAATTATACGACTTATAAATTCTGCCAATAATTAAAATTAATAGATAGAATAAATATTAAATGTATATTTGATTGAAAAACTAAAAAAAAAGCGTATAGAAAAAATTCTCTTGTAATTTTAAATCATAATATCTTCAAAACTACTAATAATACAAAATTTTTCTATAATACCTTTTTTGTAGAAAATTTTATTAACTACAAAAAAGGTTATTAACAAAATTTTTCCAACTCGCATTCCTATCGAGATATTAGGAAGTAAAAAAATTTTCTGGCGATACGCTCGTTTGATTTCATAATTATTTTTACTCACTATTTTAATAAATTATGAATAAAATATTTATTTTACACTATTTAACGTCTATGATAATTTTTTAATTGTTTTAATTTTAAAGTTTGTATGTGGTGAAAAGTTTTAATCCATTTTTATCGGTTTAATTACTTAAAACATCGAAGAAATAATTTTAAAGGTGATATAATCTTTTCAAAACTTCCGAGCTTTAATAAATTAAATAATTAAGCTGGCTAGAAGAATTTTAATACTTTGATTTAGAGTGTGGTCATTGATATTTTCAAGTAAATTATTACCGTGTTTAAATGAGAATTTACAGAAAGTTGGATATAAAATAGCTCTGGGGTGTCCGCACGATGAAAAGTCCTTGAAACACATCAGATTAGAGAGGCAATAGGAAGCGACTGGTTGGCTGGCATCCTCCAGAGGACATATCGCCAAAAGGAGGTCTTAATAGTCTCGGTCGTGCCAAAGAGACTCTGGTATCACTGGCATATTGACTCATACAGTATTCTACGAGTCACCCTCGTATAATACGCTGTATAGTAACGTGATACATATCAGTTTCGACGATGAGCTGTCAAAATTTATGCTCACGAACTTTTACATTATAATATATGCTACTGGCTTATTATTTACGATTTTACGAACAACATGGAGGGCATTGTCGGTCGTGATATTATTTCATAAAAAATACGATGATGGAAAAATATAAAAAGAGGGGAAAAAAAAAATTCTATAGGCTTCATAAAATGAGAGTATAAGGGCAAACTCTGTAAAATATTTATCCTTTTTTGTTGGTTTTTTCTCTTTTTTTTTTTTTTAATTTATTAATGTAATAGTGAGTGTGTGTAAAAAAAGATTTGACATGAAAGTAGATATAATAAGAGTTTTTTTTTTGGCCACAATGAAAAAAATGTCATCTCGCCGCGTTGTCCATTACTTTTAGCTGAGAGTAGTCTCTCTGACAGCTTGGCGAGGATTTTTTTTTGTATTCTCATTCGCTAAAAATGTTGCTATGCTACGTAACACACGTGGGACAAAATATTCTAGCTATGGGGTATGATAAATGACACTGCGAGTGCTCGCGTGAGTGGAACATGGCTGATGAAGATAAAGGAGCTAAAAGAAATTTTTTTGAACTTGAAACTTTATCATGACAAAATTTTATTTATCTCGTAAACCCATGAACCGAATTATCATTAATGAATTCCTTTTTTTTTTCGGAATACTGTATATCTCAAAAAAATTAACAAAATCGAACCTAAAACAAAAAAAAAAAAAAAAACAAGACAGAATGACAAATAAAAAGCATCAAAATAAATAAAAAATAAAAAACATGAAAATAACCAAAATATATTATAACATAAATTAAAAATACGAAATTCGTTCAATTTATCGTGTATAAAATCAAAAGAGCGTAACGCCAAAAAAATAAAATTTTTTTTACTTGCTCATATCTTGATAACAATGCGAGTTAAACAAATTTTGTTAGAGACCTTTTTTATAGATAATAAAATTCTCTACAAAAAAGGTTTTTTGACAAAAATCTATATCATCAATAGTTTTCAAGTTATTTCGATTTTAGAAAGCCAGAATTTTTTTGAAGAGCTTTTATCGTTGAAAAAATTAGAAATAATATAACTACAAATATCTTGATAACGATGTGAGCTAGATGAAATTTTGTAAGAATCTTTTTTATAGGTATTAAAATTTCCTACAAAAAAGATCTCTTAATAAAAATTTCTATTTTCAATAGTTCAAAAGATATTTGTACAAAAAAAAAATTTTTTTTTCTTGTTCCAAAAGTGCTGTCGTATGTGAAATAATTTCCGCGTAAATATATTTATTGTTAATTAATTGAAGTGATAAATAATACGATATCCAAACCTCTGCGGATAGTTAAGGCCGAGTGTGAGGGCGAATAGCGGATCTAGAGGGATGAAATGGAGGTGAAACGGTCACTGTTCAATGACCGTTATAATCCGTCTATTGTGATCGACACAATGAGCGTTCGAGGCTCAATTCTGCGTGAAGTATAGCTCGATAAACGTCCTCCCACTAACGCTGTAATAGATATTACATAGGATATATACTGGCTCACTCCACTCACCCTCTGCTTGCTCATGTCACCCTTACAAACGTCTGTTTGCAGTTCCTTAATATGAGAAACGTCTCAATCATCATTCACGGAATATTTTTATCGTGCTCCTTTTTTAATCAAGTGCGGAACCCACCCCGCTATATATCGTCAAACAGATGTATAAAGTAAATATCCAACGAGCACAGAATTCTAATAACAAGATAAATAATAAATTGCACTTGTTGAGACGCGTGTGAAACAAGTGTGAGGGTGAATTCGACCATCTCACGCTGTGAAAGAAAAATAAAACAATATAAGTGCAAATATATGTGCATTGTTGAACTGCGGGAAGGCGATTTAAAGGATGAATGAGGACCAACGATGCAGTAGAGTGGGCGCTCTATAGTTTTACCGCGATGGGCAAACTTTTAGTGAACTGTTTCTCTACTAGTTTTCTTCATCGCCTGCTATACGGCTATTTTTCCTTATTGTGTGGGCACATATATGCTTCCTATAACTCCTTGCTATAGACTATTTTAACAAAATATTAATATAAAATTTTTTACGACACAATATTATATTTTAATGTTTATTTTTTCAAGAAAAAAAGTAATTAAAATTTTTTTGTCTTTATATTTCGATTAAAAAAAATTTATTTTCAGTCATTTTTTTAACTTAGAAAGAGTTTTTTCGGTTACAAAAATTTATTTGTAATAGTTTAGAGGAATTTTCAGCACGTATGAGAGAAAAACGTGAGAATTTTTTTAATTTTTTAATTTTTTTTTTTATTTCACTATATATAGTGTTGAAATAATTTTTATGATAAGACGACATGATTGCTGATAAAAGTTTTGTTCAGCCCGTGTAAAATAATACACGTGGTTAATTGTAGCACACTGGTGGTTAGCTGGAAAAATATTTCTTATAGTTTAACCGGACGTGAGCTAAAAAAAAATGCTCAGCGGACCCGCGAGCGCTCGCGATAATTCTTTTTAATTATCGTATAAAAGTTGCGTCTTTTATGTCGTTGGATATGGCATGGAGTTTACTCTGGGCGATGGTGGTGGGTAAAAAAAAAATTCATCAGAACCCATTTTTTTTTTGTAGAGCTGTTTCAGAGCATTTTTCATTGTTAATTCAATTTTATTATTGTATTTTTTCACCTCTCGTATTGGATTAATTCATTTGCCCTTGTCCTAAATGCATTTCACCGCATTCGAGTAAAATTGCGTAGAATAAAAAATGTTTAATTATCAAAATTTAATTAAAAAAACTGGAAATAAAATTTTTTTTTAATTACAAAAAATCTTTAGCCATTGTTTAACACGTCAAAATCGTTACAATGAGCCAACACTGAGCAAACTAAATAATGATACACACCCTAAAATCCGTAAATTAATAATTGCCCGTCCCTTTTGTCCCTCTTCGCGCACACACTTTTCGTGCGTCGCAACCCGGCATGTTTGTAAACCATTACCGTGAACGAGGGGTTCTATCCGAGCGTGCTCAGACAGGCCATTTCACCTTCTTGTCCTCTCCACGCGTTTTTTCCCCCATTTCAGTCCTCACTCTTCGTCGTCGCGCTGCTCGCTTTTCTCCCCGACCCTTTGGCACGCGAGGAGTTAGCCCTATTTAGATTCACCTGTCACCCTGCCCTCCGACGACGATGGCGGATAAGGTTCCGAATGCTAATAGCATCAATTTTTCACTTGTACTCACTCAGCAAAAGTCAAATAATGGCAGTACAATCTCCAATGTTGATTAAATACATCATACTCTCAAATTAAACAATCTCTTATACATTAAAAAATCAATATCAGTACAAATTGGCGTCCAGATTAAAGTATCATTTGAAATAACCCGATAAAAGTACTCAATCTTTAAAAATTAAAAAAAAAAAATTCAATCTAAAACATTATTTTTCATTTGTTATGAATTTTTTTTTTTTTTTACATTTTTTAATAAAATTTTTTAAGTTAAAATGAAATAAAACACAAGTTTTTAATTTTTCTGATTTTTCATTTGAAAAATTAACAGATATAATTATGGAAAATTTATTTCTCTATTTTTTTTTATAGTTTTTTTTACTTTATTATACAAAAAAATAAGAAATTTGTGTTTTTTTTTTGTCGTGAAAAAAAATGAAAAAAAATCGAAATTATTTTAATAATTGGATTAGATTTGTCAATTAATTTTTATCAGAAATAAAGTAGTGATTTTATTGATTTATTTATTTATTTCTTCTTGAATTCATCAGTCACTGGGACAAGACAGGTATTTGTAGTGCTTTTATCCTTACTCGGGGCTGCGTTAGGGTCGAAAGTTGACAGTGAGAGGGGTGTGAGTGACTTGATAATTTATTACGCAGTTGAAAGTGCCCTCTTCCTGCCAGTTGTCTATTTGCAATTTCTGCACTGGCACTTAATTCGTTTAGGGGCAGATCGATCACGATCAAACGTGAATTTTCGGCTCCAGTAATAATTGGTAATTCGATAATACTCGACGCTGCATGTGATGGATTCGCATTTGATTTTTCGTGTCTAAAAGTTGAATAAAAGTTTTTTTACCCTCGAGATTTGTCGGTATAAAAAAATTTGTCAATCAACAGTGAGATATTTCTGTGTAGAAAATTGAAATTTTGTTTTATTTTAAAAATATTTAATTATTTACATAGATATATGTAGTCTAGACAAGTATGTAATAATATCATTGAATATAAAGTGCAGGCGCTTATACACCTTTATATTCACGTGCACTGCGCTTTGACTTTGCACGGAAAAGCACTCAGAGTGTTCTGGACAGGCTTGAGAAACGACTGACTTCCGGTGTAGTGCGGAAATGGAACTATGCTTCATCCTTGGCCGAGTGCACATAGTATACGAAAATCTAGGCACTCTATCTCGCGTGAATTCATGGGGATAACTGTGGCTCATCATCACGATTATTTCAGTATATTTTTTTTTCCACAAAATTTCTACCCTAAAACCACACTTTCCACGATTGCGCTGCGTAAATCATTTTATCTAGAAAAAAAAAAATTTCAAACGAAAAAATTAAATTTTTACAGGCAGCTAATTAATACAAAAATATCATTTTCAATCATGGAAACAATTAATTTTTTTTTTTTCAACTATTAAGTATTTAGAAAAAAATTTTTTGAGAGCCTCAAAATTATTTCTTGATTTAAATAAATAAATATAATAATAAACTCGATAATTTTGATGATGGGAAATAATTGACGATTTTCAACATTTTTTTTTTTTCGAACATTCATGAATTTAATTTAAAAAAATTGAATTTTTTATATAGAAGGATTAAAACGATTTTTTAAAAATGATAAAAACAAAAAAGCGAATTCTCTGTTTGTTGGAAATTCTTCAAATTTTTATTATAAAACATGTTTCCAATTTTTTCATATACTCTCATCCGTGTTCATATCTAACAAAATATCACTGTTGAAACATATCCTATGGCCCAGGGCTAATAGTAAATCTCAGGGCACTGGGTGAATAACAGAAATACACGTAGGTATAAAGCAAAAGCTGTGCGTCTAAAAAAAAAAATATTCTCCACTCCCATTTCCGCCTATCTCTCAGGCATAATATACTCCCGGATAAAAGCTCCAGCGAAGTAAAGAGAACACCTTTCATTTTTATCCCTCTTGCGTCTGTGGGATATCTCGTTTTCAGTGAAAGACTCATGCTCGCACATCAACTCTCTCTCATCTCTATCGAAATACACAATCATTTTTTATTACCGCGGATTTTCTTCGTCAGTTTTTCCCTCCCTCACATCACATTCAAGATCAAATGACACACCTTGAGACGAGAAAATACGTGCCCCTGGCTGGTATTAGTATAAAGTTGTTTTTTTTTCTACATTTTTTTAATTTTGAACCATGTCGCTCTCCATCACTCCGCAGCTCAGAAAAATTTTCTGGCTATCTCTCGACGCCATTTCACCCTACTCGGTGTTAAATAAATTGCCCCCCAACGTCAGAAAGACAGCTAAGACCGTCTTTACATTTGAGTTGCTTCGTGGCATGCAAAAGAAATTTAATCAAGTCGCTGTATGGCGCCTCTCGTGCCCTCGAAAATGTAATACTCGACATGCACGATGCTCGGCCAAGCGATTTATTGGTGCATCGATATAAGGCTGGGCAACATTCAACACATGCTATTTTAAATCGCGTGAATTACTTCATAGAATGTGGCAATATTAACGTGAGTCCATGCTCCGTTTCACATTAATTTATTATGCAGTGTGTGAATTTTAAATTTACATTGCTATAGACTCCTATCTTGCTCAAACAAATCATATTTCAATCTATTTAAAAATATATTCTATGACTATTTAAAGTTTCAACCCTTATAAACACTATTGGAACAAAAATTGAAGCCACGATTTCACATCACGTCTCAAAACATGTCGCTAAAAACTCGAAACTTGCCAATATCTCGATGAGGATGTGAGTTAGACAAATTTTACTAAGAACCTTTATTGTAGCTAATAAAATTCTCTACAAAAAAGATATCTTAAAGAAAATTCGTACCTTCAATAGTTTTCAAGATATTTTAATTTGAAACAGCAAGATAATTTTGTATATACACCCTTTTTATTTTTAGACGCGCGAAATAGCGATTTTGATGTTTTTTTTTTATTTTATACCAAAAAAATTAGAGAATTCAAACAAAAAAAAAATAAATAAATACGACAAATTATTAAAAATAATGAAAATTTTTCTCACATTTTTTGCATTTTTTAATTCAATTAAAAATAAAATGACGTAAAATTTACATTAAAAAATAATTTTTTCTGTTTTTCAAACCATATATAACTTAAACACAAGATTTCCATTACTTCTAATGAATGGTAAAAATAAAAAATATTTAAAAATTAAATTTTAGACTAAATTTAAAATTTTTAATCATCATTATTTGTATTATAAAAATTTTTTTTTTACATTTAAATAAAAAATTGTATAAAAATTAGGCAAAAGTTACGTGATGGCCAATAATTCTATAGAATAAATTTAAACTCGAGAATTCTTGAAAAACATCAGAAATTATACAGTTTATTTGTTGGATATCTTCATCAGCTCTATAAAAAACGTCTTTATACCAGTAAATCCATCTTAGCTAGAGATTTATCAACGTCCCTGAGGCACGAGAGAACCTTTGGCTTTTCAGTTTCTGTCGCTCTCGCACTCTGCTTCAACTCAGCCCTAGTAAGTTGCTGGGCCCAGTGCGCACAGTTTCTATATTCTGAAGGAGAAACTTAATCGACCGTAGCAGAAAATTATTTTTCCCTCCAGGCATTTTCCCATCTCTTGTGGCTTAGCTCCAACTCATCGTACTACTTCCAATATATATATATTTACTCCTATATATAACTCATTCTACCTACTGCGAGATCCTCTGTGCTTTATCGTGCTCTTTCACTTCTCTAATATACGTAGATGTTCATCCATCCTGTTGTAATTTCATTTATTCGCTAAATCTCGCACAGAGAACGTGCCAAAAATGATAAACTTAATATTTTTATCCTTTTTTTTTCTCACGCTGTATTACTTTATACAGTGTACCTCCATCGTGGCCGCTACTCTCCTTGTAATTACCTGCCTCGCACAAACTTTCTACCGACGCAATATTTATTTAACGTTACATTCTTGTTTATAATTTTCAAACTTTTGATTTTTTTTTTCGTGTTAAAAAATAAAAAATGATTTTTTATGCTTGGTAAAAATACATTTGTTGGAAAATCCTTGGAAATACTCATTTTTAAAGCAAAAAACTAGTAAAATACCCTTTTAATTTTGTTTTCCATGCTTTTGCAATAAATATTTTGAGTGCACTGCAAATATTGCAGAAATATTTATAATCATTTTCAGGATACGCAGAGGGGTTTTAACCAGGCACAGGATTAGTTCCTGGCTGCTATATACATATATATATAAATTCTTCCGTGATGTGTATTATCAAGGGGAGTTGCCGATCATGGTTATGGCAGGAAGTGAGCTACGGGGATAATTGAAACTTCTATCTCGACACTTTAGTCGAATTTCCGTTTTGGGAATAATGTAAGGAGCATTATATACCCGGGAAACTCGTGGGGATCGGTAATTTCCGGTTTCCACTGATGGAACATTTTACTCTTGTGAAAAAAAATTTTTTTTTTCCTGTGATTAACGTCCATTACATCCGATTAAAATCAAACTAGGATTTTTTTTTTTTTTTTTTTCAAGTTAAAATCTACAGTTACATATACCGCAAATAAAAAATTTCTAATAGTAGAATTTTACTTTTTTTAAAAAACCGCAAAATATTCAGAAAAAAAAATTTTTTTTGCAAGTAAAATTTTTTTTTAATCGATTTTTTTAATGAAACAAAAAATTTATTTAAATATTTTAGATATTAAATCGTGTGAAAAATATATCTCAATGTATATATACGAATATTAGGAATAAATTTTTATATTTTTCTCTCGTATGAGTATAATGTCTTGAGCATAAACATTCTTATCACCTTGTCGGGCATATAAATGTATATTATTCTGCGAGCTAACGTTGAGAAGAAGCATATCTAGAGCTTTATAAATGTGATATTGCAATAAAAAACACTGGGGTGTATAAAATTTCCAAATAACTAAAATAGTTATGTATAATAAATAATTATTAGTTTGGCATAAAAATGCGTGGATTTTGTTGTAAAATGTGGCTAGAAAATATATTTTGATACTTTCTGATACTTATAACTACAGATAAAAACATGTATAGTTGAGTTATAAACATCATGGCTGACGTAACCGTCGTTCTTACTACTTAATGCCTAAAGAAATAACCATTTAAAAATTTTCTTTTGACGGAAAACGGATTTTTATACTTGGGTTATAAAATGTTTATCGATTTAATGTGTATTATCACGTCGATATAAAGTTATCTAGACCGTATATACTGCTACGACCGGAAATAGCACAAAAAGTGTTGCGCTGTATTGAAGTTTGGACACTTGGAGTTTTTATCGATGTGACAAAGACGTTTGTTTTCAAAGAGGGTGATAAAAAAATCGTGAAAGAAAACTCACATTGATCCCTAACTTGAGCCATCTGAATGATCGTAAAAAAAAAAATTGTGAAAATGCAATGAGAATTGTATGTAAAAGTTTCTTAAACTATTCTTACATCATCGTAATATTAAAATTATATAAACATATATTATAATTTTTTTTTTTTTGTAATATATTCACCGTAAAACATAAGTCAATGATCAAAAATTTCTTTTCTTTCAACTTCATAAGTTATTAATAGCTTGAAAAAAATTTTTAAATTAATTTTTAATTAACTTTAACGATATAAAAACAAATAAAGAGCTTTAAAACAATTTTTTATAAAGATTATAAGATTATAAATTTAATTCCAGGCTTTTTTGTTTGTTTTGAATCTATACGTTAATCATTAAAACATTTATTTTTAACTTTAATTAATAATCTAAAAAAATGAAATCTATTAATCGTTAAAAAAAATTTTAAACAAAAAAATCTGAACATGAAAACCGTTTCTAACGATTTTCATTTTTGCAGAAGATATAATAAAGGACTTTAATATTTAATATTAGTTGGATTAGTTGGATTAGTTGGATGAATTAATATAAATTTCATCTTTCAATAATTTAACTGTCAAAAATGTTTATTTTTCAATATTTAAAACTTTAAAACTATCATAAAAAAATGTGTTTTTTCGTAAACTTAGTTAATAATAACGGGAAATTAATTAATCTGTTGATTAAATAATTAAAAATGTATAAAAATAATATTATAATAAGCAACAAAGCTATTAAAAATATTTTTTATTAAATATTTTTAAAGCACGCATGAAGTATACTTGAATATTTAGGATTTCGACTAGTTAGATATTTTAGGGTCTATTTACAAGTGAATTCTCCCGAGATATCGAGCAAGAAACGAAGCGTCAAGTTCCTGAACTGTTGGGGCTGTCGCAGTTTCAAATTCGTTTGGTCCACGAGGGAGAAAGTGCTCCGACGATCCCCAAGAGACTAATAGTAAGGTATATGTGTGTGTTGAAGCGGGAGTGAGTGGCGAAACTTGGCCAGTATGTATAGCACACAAAGTAGAATATAACGTTGCACATCTAGCTGTCTCGCTTTCTCACCCCTTATCTCAGAATCTTCAGTCCCCGCGGTATACACAGCCATCATGTTTCTCGGTGTCGGTGTGTTGGGTAATTAGGTCGACTCGTATAAGCTGCGGATCTGCGCTTAAAAACTATATATACAGCAATTTGTCCCGGAGGGAAAAAATAATCATTGTAAATATGTATAAGTCTCTTTTAATGACGACATAAGGGGGGAAAACTTCGACAGACAGGCGGAAAAAAAATTCTTTTATATATATAAGTATACAATGAACAAATACGAGAAAGTGAAAGAAGTGGAAATACGATTCCCAAGTTCTTTTTCAATCTTCTGCACGGTCTGTAAAATGTAATTACTAACAACGATCTACTCTTGACTGTGCTCAACAATTAGCACACCTAATTACTCTGATGTCTGCCTCGAGAAAAGTCTGGGGCTACTTGAGAAAAAAAAAAAAAAACGTCAATTGCCATGGACATGACTCTCACAGATAGAAATTGCACGGTGAGAGCTTTAATTGTAAAGCTCTGAGGATTTCTCTAGAGACTGTATAAAAAATTACACAATATAAAAATCTTCGCGGGAAAAAAAAAATAATTTTCAATCTAAAATCGTATAAATAATATTTTAAAATAATTCAAAGTAGAAGATTAGATCGAAGGACGAAAAATAGTACATTGTTTACCAAGGGAGCAAAAGTGGTCATTTCGATCGTGAAAAGTTTACTTAGGAATTCACGGTCAAAATAATCTCTTTTGCATCCTGAAGTAAAGATACTATTTTTCGTCGTAGCAAAAATCCCATTTCCTCCCGCTATGACGAAAAATATATTTATTTAAAAAAAAAAAAATTGATAGAACTTTGTTTTTGAGTGCTAAAATTATTTTTCATCGTTAGAGTTATATAATTTAATCATATTAGTTCGTTGGTAATTTTTTTTTTCTCTTTGACGATCGAAATTGATGGTTATAGAGACCAACAAAATTTTCCAATTTTCCCGTCGCGCCACCGATGAATGCCAATCCGCAACCGCGCTCTCGGCGTCAGATCCGCGGTTCAGATAGTGACTAGTCGTTCGTGTGTGGGAGTAAAAGCGTCGAGGGAAATATGGAGGACCAGCGTCGATATATGCATGAGATGATGAAACAAAAAGAAATGAAAGGAATATTTATAAATTGAGTTGTATTTTATTGCTTTTAATTTGCTTTTTTCATCTGAATTTTATCAATCCGTTATTTTTAATTGATACTGTTCACACAAGCGTTATCATCATTTTTCTCCATTGCACACCTACTTTCCCATCGTCCGCATGTAAATATACATCGAAACGACCTCTAATCCCCGGTCGCTTTGCCTATCCCATCGACGCGACACCCAAGCGCACCCGCCACGACTCTAAATTGAGCCGCAATCTGCAAGATAAAAGCGTCGTTCGTTTGTAAAACCAACCTCGCGGCAATTCGAGATACAATAGCCCCTGTGGGCTTGCACAATGACGGAATGAAAAGTATTTACCGCGCAATCACGTATAAAATAAACATTATAGAGAAATATTTATTGTTTTTAACGTGCTTAAATTAAGCCCTTTTACCTGAAAATACTTCAATCACAAATTTTTTAGTCTAATTTTTTTTTATTGGACCATATTTTTAAAAAATTGTACGAATTTTTTTTTTTTTTTCATCGACATTTTTATTTTTAACATAAAAAAAAAAAATGAGAAACTGAATTAAGCTCATTTTCCAGTAAATATCCAAATACACTACCTGAGATAATTTTAAAAAATTGCCATTTTCCATTGATTTCGACCTTTTCATTTTTATTTGATGAGAAATCTTTCTTCGAGAAACGTCTGACTTAAAAATTTTATACTACTTCGTATAAAATTCTTAATAACTATTCCAATGTAATTGGTCATTTTTAATCTCTAGATTGAACTTGGTCTACTTACAGAACTCAAATAAATGCGAGAATTGATGTCATGAAAATCGCATATCGGCTGCTGCAGATTGATAAATAAATAATTAATTCATTAATTGGATGAAAATTATAGCAGGTGCACTGATTCGATATCTAGCCTGTTAAATTCCATCATACAGAGGATTGACACATTGGTCAATTCATCAACTATTACTAAATAGACAATATTAATCAACGTCAAATGAAAATACTCGGTTTATTGGTCGTTATTTGCGTTGATTACACAAAATTCAAATTTACTTCATGAAAAAAAATTTTTTTTTCCCACCTATCGACTCGTTATACCGACCTTTGATTATATCTGTTGCCCAATATCGGTTTTATATACATTTCTCCCTGCGCTACCATGCCTAAACCCTCTGTATCAATGGATACAAAGAGCGTTAACATTTATTGCGAATGAAATTTGTCGACCAATGCGTAAAAATAAATGTTAACAGCGTGACAATTTCAGACAATCGAGTCAGTTGTCATATCGATACTTGCCATCAATTGATTTTATGCTGGCGATGAAAAATTTTTTATTTTTCTTTTACACATTTAAAAGTGTTAACTCACAAAAAATTGTTAAATATTAAAAAAATCAAAATTTTATCACCCAGAATATTTTTTTTTATTTTTTAATTTTAATCCTTTTTTTTATTTTCAATTTATTACACAGCTAAGAGTTGCCGGGGGGCAAAATTCAAATTTTTCCACGTTCTTAAAATAAAATAAAAAAGATTATAAAAATAAATTTTTGTTTTGAATCAAAAGATATAATAAATAGTAAAATCACGATTGAAAAGTAAGTTCATCTAACTTTTAATTGTCCTCACTGGGCCCCCAGTCGTTCATTTAAAAGTTTTTTTTTTTCCCCCTTCCCAATAGTTATATCAAAAGGAAAAAGTTTTCTGGAATCTTCGTATTCAACTTTTTTTGTTCTGTGATTTACTTAATTGGAAATAAAGAGGACGATGTTTCTGGAAAGCCAACGCGTATACCCACTCTCGCTAAAATGAAGACACGGGACGCCGAGTGGGAGAGAGAAAGTGAGGGAGGCGCGCGCGCGAAAGAGGACGAGATAAAAGAAGAGAAAAGGTGAAGGTAATCCTGAGCAGCCGCGCCCATTTTTTTTTCTCGTCTCTCTTTGGCTTTTGTTTTTTTTTTTTCTTGCTCGTAATAGCGCACGAAGATTCTTTCAACTTCTCTCTCTCACCTTGCTGTGCAGATCCCTTGGATTTAAGATCCCCCAGCTTGCATCGCGCTTTTCTAAAGCTGAAAATAATTGTGGTGAGGCGTCTATATATCTGCACTATAGGTACATCGCAGAGCACTATTCAGCGTGGATGCGAGAAACGTGAGTTGAGTATTGACCGGGCGTGTCTTTCGCAATAGATATACACCTGGTCCTTGCGGACAGGGCACGACTTGGCCAACTAGATAAAGAGATGAAGCTCAGACAAAAAAGAAAAAAATAATAGTAAAAGAGTCACGCTCACTTGAAACTTCCTTTGTAACCTTGTTCACTATTTTTATTGTCTAGATCACTATCCGCACTTAAAATGTCCTTTCAAACGTATATATAGACGTTTTCCGAACAAAGTGGTCAATTTTTCTCTGTTTAAATCACTCCAACATTTTTTTATGTACATAAACTATGCAAGTTATTGTATTTTTTATTTTTTTTACATTAATTTAATATTCTTAGAATCAAAAAAACCGATTTTTATTCAATATTCAACTTAAAAATAAACAAAAAATACTTTAAAGTGTTTTATTTTATTTAAAAATCGATGAAAAAATTGTTTAGTTTAACTGAAATAAATGAATTAAGTATTTTAAAAATAATTTTTAAGTAAAACAAAATTTTTGATAGTGATATTTATATGCAAATTAATTTTAAAAATTACAATCATATGGAAATTAGCTGTAAATGCTTAAGAATATTATCATTCAGTAATTTTTTCTTCATGTTTTCTAAAACAAATAATAAAGCTAAAAATATTGCAAATAAATAATTCTTAATTTGTGTTTCATGTAAAAAGATACAAAAAAATCTTTGAAATAATTTTTTTTTCTTCAAAAATCGACGCGAAAAAAATTCATTATAATCTGAATTAATATTTAAAAATATTTGTAGAACTATTCTTACAATAGAGAAAAAAGCACAGCAATTTGCTGGAATTTATTATAGAGGATAAAAGCGGAATGAGATTCGAAACGATTTTTCAACTCTAGAAATGTCCTCGAGAGAGAGCTTGGATATGTGTATTTATTTGATTAGAAAATGACCGGAAAATAGAGGGAAATAGTATAGATATCTATGATAATCCTTAGTTTTTGTTCGCCTGAAAACGGCGAGTTATGATTTATTTTACAACCCTCAAGAGTAGCCACGTACTGCGATTCCCAACAACCGGAACGTGATATCCATTCAAATTTCCTTGTTCTTTATATAGATATATTCCACATAATAGTTTTGCCATTAGATAATTCTTGTTATTCTATTTTCATTTCTGTAATTTTTCACTATATAATTAATTGACTGATTTATCTACGAAAAAGGAGAAAAATAAATATTGAAATAAACGACATATAAAAATATGCAAGTAGAAAAAATTATTTTTCAGACAAGTCGTTGACGGAAGAAAAATAATCCGAATAATTTATGTCGAGTATTTTCCCAGCCATTAAGCCAGTGAATAAATTTCCTACGCAGAGCAAAGGTCAATGAGGATGAAAATATGCGTTCTCACTGAAGTCAAAGATTTCCATCTGTCGAGGGCATCATGAAACATGACAGCTGAGAAAGAGAACGAGTGAGAGAAGATGCTAGGATATCTTGAGAGCCTTTTATTTCCTCCAACGAGTCGGCTTTATGACCCCTTCTCGACTTTGTATTCGCCAGCTCTCACTTCTTCCCTCTTTCGTCTTCTGGCCAAATCCTCTCCTGTCGTATTATTGTGAAGGGCGACCTGTTCGAGTGACTGTATAACGTGAATCAACGAGAAACGGATGTCGAATAATCAGCTCTCACCATTTGTCAGCCATCAAGAATCTTGGCAGAAAATCTCAAGCTCATATTAACTCCAATATTTATTAACTTACGACTAAGATTAATACAATAACTTATTTTCCTTAAATCAATTTGTAAAAATATTTATCAGTTTTACACAGCTTAAAAATTCAATATTTTGATTTTCATGATATCCAACTAAAAAAAAAAGGGTCAAAATGATGTCAAATCAACATTTTAAGTAGAATAACCACAGTTTTGTCAGCCAAAATATTTAAATAAATATTTTTCTTATTTTACAATAAAAATAATTAAATAATGAATTTTATTTTTCAAAAAATCGACTAGAAAAAACGATTTTTCAATTAATTTTTTATTTTTTAGATAATTTAAGTTTGAAAACACAAAATTTTGATTTTATTTTTATGTTTGGAATGACGAAAATGTCAAAAATGATGTTAAATCAAGATTTTAAGTAGTACGACCATAATTTTGTCAGCCAAAATACTCGAATAAATATTTTTACAAATAAATATATATCAAAATTATAATTTTTTTCTATACAATCTAGAAACAAAAGCCTTAAATTAGAATTTTTCATTTTATAAAAATAAGTTTAAATAATTTTAAAAAAAAATATTTTTTCAATATTCAACTACAATTTTTTATATATCTCCGGAAAAATATTAAAAACAGTGTATAAAATATAATTTTCAAGTGAAATAACCAAAGTTTCATCAGCCGGTACATTGAAATAAATATCTATCTCTTGAATAGAGGTATTTTAGGATTTTTATATTTTAAATATCACATTTCGAATCTCCATTAATAAAAATTTCACTCAATACCCTGTTATTAGTGTATTGAAAAAACCTTTTATCCAAAAAATTCATAAATTTTCGTGATAAATATGAATAGCGAACAAAAAAGCTTTTTGAATACGTTTTTGTATTTAATAGAAATAAAATATCCGTATAATGCAATAATTCGATCTGATATTGTTGAATTAATGGAATTATAAATAGCATGAAAAATATTTAAAAGAATGATGAAAAGTGCATGTCAATAATTCAGGTGTTGTTGACGCGTAGGAAAGTATTAAAATGATTTTTTTCACGTATATGCAGTGGAAGTTTGTCGTTAATCACTACACGGGGCGTTTGGCGTCTTGGCAAAAGAGGCGGCTGTGTACTCATAAATCATCTAGCGCTCGTTAAGCGACATTAATAACGACGCGCTCGTTCTGGTGTACGTGGTTAAGCTGGCGTGCGCTCACGGAAATGCGGGAAATAAAAATAAATATATAAGAACGCCTGAATAAAATGAGTGCGAGAGAGATGAGGAAGAGTGTAGACGAAGAGGTGGATGATGGGGCATAAAAGAAATTCGGGGAATTGGAAGTCGTCCAGGAGGATTGAAGCGCCAAATCGGCCGTCGTGGCAAATCGCACCGGGGATGAAAAATCACGAATTGCTCGCTGGAGCTATCCCAATTAGGGAGTGTGCACTTGGGAAAGGAATTTCACAAAAAAAAAAAATCACAAAAAATTCACGACACTGAAACTCAATCTTGATGACAACAAATATACAATAAAATTGCGAAGAAAATAAAAATTCGAGTATCTACTTTTTATATTTACAAACAGTTAAATAAATTTATTTTATTCTTAATTTTTTCCTCTTATTTCAAATTTTTTAAACCATTTTAAAATTGTATTAATTAAATTTTGCTATTATTTAAACCAAAAAAATACAAATTTAAGTAGAATAACCATAGTTTTAGTCAGCCAAACCAGAAAAATTGTATTTAAAAAAATATCATTCCCTATAAATAATTTTTTTCAATTTTAGAAAATTTTTTAAAATAAAAAAAAAATGCAAAAATTGATGAAAAATATTAAAAAAATTTTCTTAATGTTTTGTATTTTTCATTTTATTTTAGTTGAATTAAAAATAACATGAGTTGAAATTTAAATATCAAAAATAATTTTGCAACATGACGATCGAAAAAAACCGAAATTATATGCGAGGCATGGTATTCCTATTTTTAGTGTTTTTTTTTTAAATAATTGCACATAAGAGTGAATGTTTTTTTAATTGTTAAATTGACATACAAAAAATAGAAAAAAAAATTTTCACATTTTACCACGTGCAAAATATTCATCTCGATAACAAAAAAGAATGCAAATATTTGAAATAATTGAATTCACCGAATTAATTTAACAAAAAACCATAATTACTATAAAATTCTGTAATTAGCTTGGTCGCTTGCTCGCGATCGTACTTTTTCATGCTTCTCAAATGGATGAATTATTTTCCTTTTTTTCTCTAGTTTCACGAATGGATATTAAAACGGAATGCTTTTGAAAAAGTTAGGTAAATGTATGTGTGCAATTATAGCCGCTGGATAATACGTTGAAGTGATAATCTTGAATTTTATTCGCCCTGTGGGCGTAATGAGGGCGAAATTAGCGTGAGCTTTCAGGAGAGAAAAAGCATGGTGGAAAAAAGCATACAAACAGAAATGAAAGAGAGTTTTCACCCATAGTCCTCGTCTCATTCTGCGCATAAGCCGTCAGTGTAACCTGCAAACTCGGCAAAATATTCACAACGCAGCCCCAGAGTTAAAAAAAAAAAATACTCACGATCATTTTGATCCTCTAATATTTCAACAGCTTGATATTTGCAGTGATTCAAATAATTTTCATCTGTTTGCCTTCGCTAAATAGGTATGAAAAAAAAAATTATTTCCATTCAGAATACACTTAGCTAATTAAAATTATTATTCCTCGTTAAACTTTTAATTTTTTTATGGAATATAAATGCAATTAGTCGTTGAATATTGCCGCTTTTGATGGTAAAACATTTCCCATCAGAGTAAAAAATTGAGTTTTTGGGGTTTTATAATCATTTATGATTTTTTTTTTTTCATTTTTAATTTTTTTTTTTTTATAGTTTAGAAATGATTTGCATTGAAAATATGTCATAATTTGTTGTCACGTCTTGGTCACACTTAAAAATTTTGTGATTTTATTTTTATTCGGTCGATTGACACGTCATTGACCGGTCACAAACTTTACTTGCATCACTGGCCCTGACAAATAGCAACCCAGCAAGCGACCTCTGCTCGCTTAACCGCAGAATAAACTTGCCCCCTTCGTCTCCATACCCCATTTTTTTAGCTCGACCCGCACGATATGTAGGTACATGTAGTGGTATTCGCTCTGATGTACATGCTCTTATATATAACACGGTTTTTCTTTTGCTTCTATACAACTATGGGAACCTCGCGCATTGAAGCTGTATACCCGCTGTGGTCGTTCTTGAAAGAAAACTGCGCAAATAATGCGTCCTCGTGGCGCATTGTCGTCATGGAGAAACCAGAGGGAAAATTTGTGAATTCCGTATTTTTACTCGTATACAAATACTTCAAGCATACATTGTATATATGTGAAAAACGTTGTGGGAATTAATTTTCTTTAAATATTTTTACGTTGAAGAGATGAAATAATTTTTCAAGTCAACAAAAGCGACTTTAATATAAAAAAAGTTAAACTTCTAATCGTTATATTTGTTGAAAAAAAAAATTTTTTAAGTAATTTTTCGGTTTTTTAAGTAGGAAATTGTGTCTTACATCAGCCAAAACAGATCATTGTTAATTTTTTAGTTAAATCATTGTTAACAATATATTTTATGATGTTTTATAGAAAAAAAAAAACAAAAATTTTTTTTTCATCAAATTTTCAAAAGGTGTATCTCTTAAAAATCATACTATTTTTGTAATTTTGTCAATTTTTCGGCGATAACTTGAAAAATACATGAGATATCGAAAAATTTAATAGAAGTTAAATAATTGTAAATTTAATTTCCTATAAAAAATAAAGAATAAACTTTTTTCATATATTACTTTGTTTTTGAGATATTTCAAAAATTTTAAATTTCAAAAAACCAACAATAACTTAAAAACAAAAAGAGATACAAAAAAAACTTATCAGACATTTTTTGTCAAAAACATACTAACAAACCATTTACTTCCTATAAAATTTTTCTATATCTTGTTTATTTACAGAGTTATCGAGAAAAAACCAAAAACATCATATACACTGTGATATTTCCCTTGAAAAATTTGATCAAAAAAAAAAAAAATTTCTAATTGCACTCTAACGTTTTAAAAATTATTTTCACTTATTTATTGTTAATTTTAAAGATTTTTTTCTAAATAAAATCGCTTTGATGCCATTAAAAACGCGCATTGCTAGAAAAAATGATTTTTTTTTTTTTTGAAAAATGCTGAAATTAATGTTTTTTTCGCGACACTAAAATAGATTACACTCAAACCATTGAGCTATACATAGGACAATGTGAAAATTAAGTTGTTAATCACCGTCACGAAACTAATCAAGATTATAGAGCCGGCAATAATGCAATAAATAATAGAGCAAACTGCAACGTGATAACAATATTATTATGCGCCTATGCCGATGGGCAGATATTTATTCGCTATCTCCCTGCTGATGATGTGCAATGCCTACAAGGCTCAAGCAAATAGTTGCAGCCACATCGGGTTGTATGACAATGTATACCAACAGATAGTAACACACTGTCAAAGTGAGATCACGCCCGCTTTTGTGTCCTTGCCACCCTCGGACTTTGAACAGTGTATATCCAACTGCGGGTCGAGGTGTCACGTGATAAAGGGTGCTGCGAGTTGGTCCAACTAATTTATGACCTACCAACAAAATATTGTTCCCGCCGCAGAGATTAGTTCGACTCTGTCGTTGAACTACCGTGTTTGTATTTCACCACTCACTCCCTCTCGTAGTTTTCATATTCCCCATTTTTTTATTTCTGTCCATGAGAAAAACAATCACACACGCACATGGCGCACACGCGACATGTGTTGAAAGCGAGACAAAAAAAACAGTAAAACTCATTTCCAAACATATGCACATACGTGCTCGTGGGCTTCTAGCCAATTAGGCTGGCAATCCCTGGCTTGCTTTGTTTCATTTATCGTCGTTTACTGTGCCGTCAGTGCTGCCTGCAATATAACTGCTAGTGGATTTTATCCAATATTTGAAATCACTAATGTTTCCACAATTTTATTAGTTTTTATAACATACGAGTATTATTATTACTTGCACGCATATATCTCGGTGGCATTTATTTACAGGAATTTTTTTTTTGCCGAGAGGATAATTAAAATAAAAATTTGTAAAAGGGTCTTTATTATTAGTTGGATATTTTGTGAATATTATTACGAGGAAAATAATTCGAAATTCTCTATTCACAATGTAATTAAAATTTTTATAAGTAGATATAATATAAAAATTCGGGTGGTCCAAAAAAAAAATCGAGCATTTTCTGTTTTTTCGGGTCTCATCTCAGAAAAAAAAAAAGTCAAAATGTGATTGTAGAAAATTTTTTTTCTATTTAATTTTAGGAGTCATCGAAGAATTTTTAAAGTTTTCAACTATATTGATTTCAATGTTTACGAACGATTTCTTCATAATAATATTAATACCTTATTTTCCTGTGACGTAAAATACCTCGCAAAATAACTAAAATAAACAAATACAACGTTTCAATGTTGATAATCACAAAAAATGGTGCAAAAAAAAAATCGTGAGCGACTTAAAAAAAATTCTTGTATCAGGCTAAACTGAATTTTTTATACGAGACATGAAAAAACAAAAATATTCGGTTTTTATGAGCCACCGTAAGAAAAAAAAAACAAATATTTTAATCAATTCACCCTCGTAATGGCAAATTTCCTTATTTATAAGTTTGAAAAATTAACTGTATCATTAAAAACAAAAATTGTGGCATATGCGCAAAATATAACAAAAGGAATTTTAGTTGCAAACGTCTCGATTGGGTATGCAAAGCCTCGTGAAATGAGGCTGATGATATCACGATAATACCATAGAGCACAGTCATACATGTAAAGTGAGGATAGAGCGAAATGTTGCGCAGTAAAGAGAAAATGCCGGAAACCCGGTGCGAGTATTATCGCTATGTGCTCGTATTCCCCTGAGGGAAGGCATGCAGAGCATAATGGTCGCCGCATGTTGCAAACCCGGAACAATGGAGCCTTGAGCGTCGGATAGCATTAATATATATCCATTTGGTTAATGAAAAACAAGTGAACCTAGTTATTAGCAATGTCACAACCCTGTCTCTGCCCATTTAGGCCATCATGCATTCCCCTGTTATTTTTTTACCACCATTAAAAACGAAGAGAAAAATTAACAAATAGAAATTTCGCCGGTTGTCTGATGATATACTTGACTTTTTTATGCTCTTGTAAAATTCCCGAGGGCATGCGGAGTTCATATATAAGATACTGCCGAGCAAAGTTGAACTCTGTACACGCTACAAGGGATGTTGAACGTAATGACCCTCGAACGTTCGGTCCATTACCGCGTCATCATCCCCCATATCGTGCGGATACGATACACTGCGTTCAAGAACTCATTCTCCTCACTATACCCTTGTCCTATCATCGTCATCTATATAAGCTATTGTGTACATACATACTCTGCTGCAACTTTGCCACACATTCTCCAGCCAGTGTAGTACTATTTCCGGTGATAAAAAATATTTTTATAAGAATTTCTTTGAGTTGTTTCGCGAATTTCTCTCGGAAACCTTGAAAAGAATAAAAAAAATTTCTGAAATCCAGAAGATTTTATTCTGATAAAATTTGTATTATGTAGAATAAAAAATGGAAATCCATTGAAACATGGAAATTCTTAGAATTTATTGCTTCTAAGATTCTGATGCAAGTTATAAAAAAATTTTATTGCTAAGCAACACATTTAACACTTTTTTTCATAATTATTTGAGATAAATTGGAGGTTCAGGGAGTGGCCGGAGGTTTTAAAATGATGCTTGGGGGTTGTCGATTTTTTCGAGTGTTTCTAGGACTCTAAACTAACTAGAGAGAAAATATCATGGCGGGGGAAAACGTTTAACACTATATTTCGTGATTATTTCGCATGGATTTCGGGTTATAAGGGTGTGCGATGGTCTCTAAAACAACGCTAGAGGGTTGTAGATTTTTTTGGATGTTTCTGGACCTCTAAACTAATTATCGAAAAAATATCGTAGCTAAGCAAAACATTAAACACTATATATATTATGATTATTTCGCTGAAATAATGCTCTATAAGAAGACGCGAAGATTAGAATCATTGAAAAATAATTATTTAAATAATTAGTTTCGTGGGTATTAAGTATTAAATCTTTTGAAAAACTACTATAAAATGAAACTACATGAAATTCTGCGTCATTTGTCGCAGATTTCATGTAATTATCATGAATAGATAAAACACCAATCCCCAACAAAGATTTGGAATTTTCTTAAAAATAGAAGAATATTTATTAAAATTTAATTTATTCTTATTTTATCAATTTAAATTCTCACTATTTCAATTGAATTCAATCTCTTACATTTCTAAAATCAATATTTCAAACGATAAAAAAATTTATAAATGACTTTTTAAAGCGAAAAATAAAAAAAAAAATGATCCTCCCATTTCATCGAAAAATAAGTTACCAAAAAAAAATCAATTCTCACAATCTACTTCTTTCTAATATCCTTATATATTTGACAATATCCATAAAATACTGTATTTTATACACACTGTGAAATAATCTAAAATAATTCGTGATGTGTGAGAAATTTAAAATTTTTCAGACGACATTTTATAGAGGAAATGACGCGGATAGGTGAAGATATTTTCTCGATGAGAATAAAAAATGAATAAAACATTGGTGCCGATGAACGAGCAGTTGAGAGAGAGAGAGGGTGAGATGCCCCCGCATGCTGGCGCAGATAACACGAGTCCAGCGGCACGATACCCACGGGATCTGCTCTGCAGACGTGCCAATAGCGGGCCAGAGATAGTAGGACGACCGAGCAGCTATCCTGGCACTGCGTCCAACCGCGCTATCTCTCCTGCTTGCACCTCGTACATACCTCACTAAAGGACACATCCCAGGTGGTCGACCTCTGATCGTGCGCCCGGTGCACCCTGTCAGGTGGAAGCCACGGAAACGAGCGCTATCCGTCCGGCAAAGGAACGAACGACGAACGAAAAAAAAATTGCACACATATAGGTATGTGTATATACAACGAAGGACCAGAGGAATTCGTTCGATATCGCGAGAAAAAGCTGGAAAGATCGTGGGCAAACTGACGACGACTCTCTGGATGAAATTGCCGAGTTTATTGCCGGACCCAGGGCATTCGGTTTTAGTGATAGGTTTTCCCACTGTTCCGTGGGAGATTGAAAAACTCCGCACGATAATATTGACGGTTTTCATTTCTTTTGTCTATTCTATTTGATAGAAATTTTGTGGGCTTCAGAGAATTAAATATTTTACTTCAGTAAAACCAGTAGAATTCCATGATTTTAGTCAGACCAAATCAATCACTTAATTATACTGTCAAATTCGGGAAATAATTTTTTTTTCTATTAATTTAAAACCCCGAAAAAACTGTATTATTTAACGAAAAAAAATTTTTTACTCTTAAAAATATTTGTTTATCAACTTAAATAAGTGAAATATTGAAATATTTTGATATTTTTTTAATCGGATATGATGATTTTTTGATACAAATATTTTTAAATGTATTTTTTTTGATAGAAAAAAAATTATTTTGAGACGGTGAATGAAAAAGAAAATTGTTTGTATACAGTACGGTTATAGAGAGCATGGGAAATTGATTTTTAACGACAAAAAATACCTGCGTATAACCATACGTTGGGCTTTTCCACTTGCAATGCCGCGAGCAGCGTGAGCAGTAGTAAATATGGCTCTATAGTCAGCCGCACCCAATCTCCGTGCAAGAGTAACGACCAACGTTTTCGATTTCGATACAGGCGATTGCGGTCACAGTGCGATTGCTTGCGAGACACTTGCTCTGGAAAATGAACGGGCCGATTCCTTATCGTGGTCGATCCTCGCGTACGTGCGATTTTGTCTGTGGACGTGCACCTACCTAACCATCTAACGCGAAAAAATAAATAGAATCAATTTGAATACGTAAAAAAATTATTTTATATTCATATCGTAAATTACATTCATTTCAAAAATTAAATCAAGAATTTCAAGTAGAAAAAAATGGTTTAATTTTATACAACAGCCTATATTACAAGGGATAACTCAATATATCCCTGCAAAATGTGGCAGGTATATACGAGCGTTTTTTTCTACACAAAAAAAAAGGTTTGGATAATAAAAGCTCGATAAAGCCGAGGTACCTTTCAAAATATTATCAACAACACAAAAAAGGCCCATAACTGCCCTATTAAAGCCTGTGTCGATAATATAAATAAAAAAAAAGATGAAATCTCCGGAATGGAAACGAAAAAAAAAAAAAAATGATCAGGAGGATTTCCGTACTATGGGACAAGTCATGACATATCGTAAAGCGAAGGAAACAAGATTGGGATTTATGGGGATCGCTCGATAAAGTTGGAGTTTTTTTATATGGATCGATGTGAATGCCCGAGGCACTTGACGCTGTTTCTCGTTGCTCTCTCTGCTCAAAGTCGTTTTGTTGGGTCATATAGTAGTCGTTGGCCGATGACTCCGAAGCCTTCGATAGCGAGCGGCAAAGCCATTTCTTAGTTTGCTCTGCCATTTATTTTTTCTCCGGTTGCGGATAAATGGCATTCGCAGTTGTATACAGAGTGTCACGCGACCTAGCTCGCGCAGATTGTAAATCAGTAACGTCTAATTTCCCCGGGCCAAGTTGAAACATATACCATATGCATATATATGGGCCGCTGATCGCGTTTACACGAGAGAGAGCCTAGTGTACACATGAGTTACGCTCTCCAAGGGAGGCCAAGTGCACTCTCTACCTGCCTCTGCCCTCCTCCGTAAATCACGAGCGTCTAATTTTGCAAGGATTGCCTGAGGAGGGTATATAGGCTCGTAGATATACTACCTGAATTGCTTGAGTTTGTGAATTGTGCTTAAAAGATGCAATTAACGGATAAACATTTATTGAAATCATTTAAAATTATTCGCTACGATTTTTTATTATATTTTTTTCTCCATCAATTTCAAGAAAAAAAAATTTTTAACTCAAATTAAAATTAAATTCAACTGTTTAACTATTGAAATATATATTTTTTAAAATAATTTCTACCTTGCATAACTCGAAAAAAAAATCAAAAATTTCATTTTATGAAATTTATGATCGGATTTATAGTGAGAAAAATTAATTAAAATTTTTGTTTATTTTAATTGACCATTGTTTTCAATGTGATTAGTATTTTTTCGATTGTTTTAGGTATTAATTCTAAAAAATGTGATTTTTTCAAGCCATAGCCTATACGATTTTTATTATTTTAATCATGAGTTTCAAGAAAAAAAAATTTTTTATTTCAAAATAATTACATTTTAGCTGTTTAATTATTGAAATATAATTTTTTTAAATAATTTCTACCATCTATAACTAGACAAAAAAAAAATAAAAAATTTCATATTATAATTTTATAATAAGAAAAATTAATTAAAGAAATTTTTTTTTATTTAACCATTGTTCTGAATGTGATGTTTATTTTTTTTTTTCAGTTCTTCTGAGGATTAATTTTAAAAAATGAGTTTTTTTCATGTAACGAGATATTTAATATTCAAATTTAATATCCAACTAAAGACAATGGATACAAAAAATGTTAAGAAAAAAATGCCAAGTAAATAACCCCTTGTGCAATTAAGATTTCACGAGATAGTCATGTCGCTTTTGCTTGACTATGTATACAACAGGGAGATGCTTCTGTACATATACATTTAGTCTGATCCAGAAGGCACGTCGACCGGAGGGACCGGGTCCTAACTCCGTTAATGGAGAAAACGAGGTAAATAGTCATATATATACATATCCAACTAATCTAACAGTCGAAATTTAAGTTCATCAGCCATTCCGTAATATCTCAAATTCCCTAGCAATGAAAAAAACTATTAAAAATTTTAATTACATTATGAATTTGCGATGAAAACAATTTTTTTCATTAAATTTCATCCTTTTTTGACCAATAAAAAAATTAATAATACATGGAATGATGCTATGTAATAGGAAATTTCAAGTGTGGCAGCAAAATACCCAAGAGAATCCATGTGTCCAGCCATGCTGGGATTATCTGTCATACTATATAGCGCACGTTGAGTATGATGATGAGAATATTTCGGGGATTGCGGCGGAACATAAAGCTGTATATGACGTCGTGAAGGCAGGAGCGATTGGATAACTGACACTTATCTATACACCTCTATATATACAGAGGTGAAATAACTATGCAGAGGGTGTGCGCTGGAAGAAGAAGCGAGAAAGGGCAAGACGGACTATAGCTCTTTTCGCTGGGAAAATGGAACTGTCGCGACAACAATGGCCTGAGTTCTCTCTTAGGCGAGGCCGCCGCGCTTCTGCGCGCATATCGCCTACAGCCACGACATCACTGTGAATATTTGAATTTCATTTTCGATTCAAAGTCGCCACGAGCATCAGCTCCATTGGATTTATTCACACAACCTACGTATATATGCATCATCCATTTATTAGTGTTTTTGAAGGCTTGGAAATTATTCCTCTTACTTCAATGCACTTTTATTCCACTCTTTGTTATGTACATATATAAGCAGATGTTTACGTAAAAATTTTTCAAACTCCCAGGTAATGGTTGCTCAGTCAACGGTATAAATCGACGGGAAATTTCTTCTTTTTTTTTCACATGAGTAAATATTTTCTTTATATAAATTTCAGAGATTTTAGTTGGAGTGATTTTTTTGGAATATATTTAAGTATATCGATTATAAACGTTATTCTTATGTAAAGTCATCTTTAAATTTTAATATTTAAATTAAATATCAGGTAAATTAAAAGATTGAATTTTTTTATTAAGTAAAATTTTAAAAAATGATAAACCTGATTTGAAAATGTTTTTAAAATTTTTTTTATACATAAGTTACTGTTTAATCAAATCATCAAATGAATGGTTGAGCACACTGCTAGTTTCTATGTAGGGGTAGTTTTCAGAAAACAAGCCTAAAGGGGTGTGGAAAATTTATAAAAATTTGTAATATAAAAAAATTTCAACTCACTGTACGCCTTGATATGTCTAAATTCTCCAAAAACCCGGGAAAAACTGACGACATGTTATAAAAAAATCAGGCAGTGCTTTCAGAAAAATCTTTTAACAAATAAAAATTAAAAATATAAATCGTCGTAATGATAAATCGAAAAAAAAAAAAAATTTTTCTCACATTGAACTCTATTTTTCAAATATTGCGCAAGAGTTAAAAACAATCAACAGTTTAATTTCAGTTGATATACTGATGGTTTTTGTGTGATATCTTAAATTTCGCGGATAAATAGTATCTATAATTGAATAGAACAAGAGAACAGAAGCTTTTGATCATCGACTGTATGCGGTGAGACAGTTGATTAGTCGCTTAGTGCTAGGAATCTCCGTGTATTTGTGTAGCCTTTTGAGCGGCAGCGACGACGAATAATCCAAGCGAGAAACAGCTCTAAGCTTACACTAGTCGCGCTACTCGTCCCAGTAATCCCGGCGCTTTCGAATTCAAAGTTTCCAGAGAACGCGTCTCGGTTACTCGTGTTCTAGAAACTTACTCGTAAGGATTTCGTATGTAGAGCAAGAGGCAGTGCTTGGATTTGTGTTTATACTGAGGTCTCAGTCCGGTTTGACTCAATAGCTTTCGCTGAATATATATCGCGTACCAAACTATAACTATTATATGTGTTCTCTATCCTAAATGCTTTTATTGATTTCATTCTATAAACTGTGTGTTTGCAGTGCTATTAAGAGGCTCACGTAAAACTTTCTGTCACTACTTTTTTTACTTTTCACAAGTTTTATTGCAAGATACAAGTATAATTACTGTGCCCGGTAAGTTTTGAAAGTTGCGAACGGTATATACAAACGATTCAAGAGAATTTACAAGATGATGGTAAAACAAATTAGAAGAAAGTTTTACGAGATTCGCATTCTAATGATAAAAGTTCATTGTTCGAAGGTCACTAATTAGTTGAAGATTGTAATAATCTTTTATTATAAAAAAAATTAGACAGTGATTTTGGATTATTTTCATAAAAACTTGTAGTAAAATTCATCAAAAACTTTCTTCTTCATTACAATATTCCATTTCTATTCTCATTAATTTGATTTTATTAAACAAAATTGTATATTTTAATGCACTAGAGATAAAAATACTTTTGCTTTGCAAAAAAGAATAATTTAAAAAAACACTCTGGTTTAAAATAAAAAATTTTTTTCTTGATTTTCATAATGAAAAAACTTGTTTTTACTTTTAAATTTTACTTCAAATCTAAATATCTTTAAAACTATTGAAAATGGAAATTATTTGTTAGAAACCTTTTTTGTAGAGAATTTTCATAGCTATAAAAAAGATTTATGATAAAATTTATCAAATTCGCATCCTTATCGAGATATTTGCAAATGAAATGTTCTTAATTTTTCGACGACACGCTTTCTTAGTTTTGATATACGTTAAATTAAATGTTGTTATTAGTTTTTGATTTTTTTTTTTTGCCGTCACCCGAACAAGTATATTTTAGTAAAATCACTCTGCATTATTAATCAGTTAAGGTTTTATAATTTTTTTTTTTCATGAATAAAAACGATTTTCTTCTCTTATTTTATAAATTGCCAACCTTTATCCTCTTTCTCGTTGCCTGAATTTTTATTCCGTACTCTTTTGAACGCGGTTCAATGAACGAAGAATTAACCTCGACCTCTTCCTCCTCTACAACAGCTTTTTTTCTCTCGTCTAAATAAAAAGATGGGAAGAATTTGTAAATTTGAGGTAAAGAAACAGAAATTTTATCTGAAATCTTACCCTCCTCAACCTTCTATTACGTATATCCGGGTCCTATATAAACCTAAAACACTTTCAAAACAAAAAATTCTCTTGGATCATGGAATAATCTCTAAAAATAAATTAGATTATAATTAATTTCAGAGAAATATCTAAAAAATAATCTACAAAATGTTTTTTTTTAAATAAAAATATAGTTAAAAACATAGACATAATTTATCTCTTTATTTTTAACAAATTTTTTTGCAAATTTTTAACAAAAAATAAATCATGCTATTTTTTGCGATTTTTTTATTTTTTTTCGTTTTTTGATGATAACTCAATAAATAAGCAAGATAATGAAAAATTTTACTCTATCTAAATGAATAAAAATTAAATTTCCTACAAAAAATGTAGAACAACATTTTTTCATAACTCTATTAGTTTTTAAGAAATTTCAAATTTTCTATAATTTGATTCAGATAATATTTTTAATTATCTCGCCTATTATGCCAAGTTATACCCTTTTTGCATTTTCTCATAAATTACGAGATTAAAAATATGAAAAAAAAAAAAAAACAATATTAACAATATTTTTTTACATATTGCATTATATATATTACACCTATTTTATATTAATATATGCCAAATTTAATCCAATTCTGAAAAACAGAAAAAATTTAGTACAATAGTTTAATTTACAGTAACCAGTGATATTATTGAGCAATTTCCATTCAGATATTCTTCAATTAGTGTGGCCATATTGGGACACTAGAATCCCATTTAGATTGACGCATGGATTGGGTAAAAGCGAACAAACCGCGTTTATGATGTGCCGAATGTAGTAATTACGAGTCGTTTTCGAACGAACTTAATTAAACCATGTATAACAGCATTAAATACAGATGTATGAATGGAAAACACTTTGAATATTCCTTGTATTCGGATAGTCATTATGGCTCTAATACTTTGCAAGCGTCAAAAGATGAATGGAGATTGGCCTTTTATCGCGTACAATGGCACACACAGCGAGCTTCTACCTTCATTATCGTCTTTCGGACTTTTGCCATCTCCCTTTTTTCGCTGTGTCTTCGTGCACAGTTTGTGAATTACTGTATACATAGCGTTTACTTCGGATGCGCGCGTTATTGTTATTATTACTCCCCATCATCGTTCGTTACTCGACTCACGTCTAGCGCCACTTTTAATTACTACCAAGGTGCAATATATCATAAAAGTTCGCGCACGTCTGAAACTTCACATATATCATTGGCTTACTTGCGCCAAGTCATAATGCACGGCCAGTTTAAATCATAGAAATTTTTATCTGCACGAGATATTTTATCATAATTATTTATGTGTCTGAGAGCTCTTCAATTTCCAGAAAATTCTTTCCAAATGTTTCCGCGTCTCATTAACTTCTTGTTTCAACATTTATCTGTTTGTTTTTATTTTTTAATTCTTCTTGTGTCTTTTAATTAAAAATTGACAGCATTTTTCCCATAGTTGCATTATAGGGTCTAAAGAGCTACTGAAAAAATTAGCAACCCCTTGGACTTGGTTTAAAGAGCATCGCACACCCTAAAAACTCAAATTTATAAGAAATAATTATGTAATATAGAGTTAGATGTTTTTTACATTGCGATGAAAATTTGTTTGTAGTTGTATTAGCGTCTTAAAAACCCCTCAAAAAAATTTACAACCCTTAACGTCGTTTTAAAGACTATCCTATACACAAAACCTCAAATTTATGGAAAATAACTGTGAAATATAGTGATAAACGTTTTGCTTTACGATGATATTTTTTTGACAGATAATTTAAAGTCTATAGAATACCCCAAAAAATTTACAACCTTATGGCGTCATTTTAAAGACCATCGCACACCCCCAAACCTCAAAATCAGCATTTTCACGACTATCAGCTCCAAAATACATTATAAAATCAATATAAATATGGCTTTCTAAGATTTTCTATCTAAATAAACAAACGAAATACATCAAACAACCCGTAATAATTTTTTTTGATATTTAAGCAACACGGAGGAAAAATTTTCTACAGAAATGCACAAAAAAATGGAATATATCTTGAAGAATTCGGTGAATAGTTTTGAGAAATTCGGCTGTTAATTCCTTCTGTAGAATGAAGACAAACTGCACAGCCTTCTCTACGAAAACACAGGCGTGTAGAAATTGAATTATATTATCAGTCTTCGCCCGCTTCATGCTGGTGTAGAAGAGGCAGAGACTATGTCTTAGTTCGCATGATGCCACATCGCAGTAACTGAGTGGTGCAAGACCGTGTGTGAGCGAGAGGGAAATAGGAGTATCCAAGGTTCATTACGGCTAGTGAATGCGAAGTTCCGGTAAATTGAAACACCATGATGTCGTGTAGGTACACGATTGCTTGAGCTGTTTGCTACTATGGCAACCAAGCAAACGCAAGACCCGAGATATAGAGGAAGATTTCCGACTCAATTCCAATCCCAAAACCTATTTGTCGTCGTGTGCACAAATCGTGGAGATAGTTTGTGTTTCATCTCCTCTTTTTGCTATATGCCTTGTCAACAGTCTGGGTTAACTAGTTTCACCGATGTTCTTAATATTCGCAGTGATAAAGTCGTTTTCAGTGAAATATTTTTTTTTTTCGATATACACTTTATTGCACGTGATTAGTTATTTTTTCTGATAGTCAGTATAACTATACAGACTATGAAATTTTAGATTTTTTTATAATTTTATTTATGATTTGTTGGTGAAATAAATTTTTGTTTTACAAGTTGCAAATATTTTTTTTTTGTTTTCTCAAATAAATTTGACTTTTTTTTTTTAATTCAAAAAATTAACTGCTAATGTTTTAACAATAGTTTTTTTGGAAAGAAAAAAATTTTATTTATTGAATTTTGAATGGGTATCACTGAAAAACTGTTCAATTATACGATTTCGTCGTTAATTGTCGATAATTCGGTAAATAAATGAGATAGCAAAAAATGTTAGTTTAATTAGATTGTAGAAAATTAAATTTCCTATAAAAAATGTAGAACAACTTTTTTTTGTAATCCGTTTGTTTTTTAAGATATTTTGAAAATTTAAAATTCCAAAAAAAAAACCGTTATATTCAAAAAACTAAGAGAGATACGAAAAACTTTGTTCGATATTTTTTATAACAAATTTAATGATAAATCATTTATTTCGAATGACATTTTTTACCGAGTTATCACTAAAATACTAAAAAAAAAAAATCGCAAAAATCAAGTTCCATAGGGGTATTTCGAAAATTTAACAAAAAACTCTTTTTTTATCTTAACCACATGCTTCAGAACTTATATAAAAATTCTTTCATATATCCTACAGCCTCGAAATTGATTTATTTTCAGAATTGTAACAAATGTCGATATTTTCTAATAAACATATATAATTAAACGAATTATTTATTTTTTGTGGATTCAAATGTTCCAAAGAATATTCAATCAAACAACATATTCAAATAAATTGAATGTTAATTATAGATTTTACTCATTACTGTACCAGTAATTAATTGAAAACAAAATTAAAGGATAAATTTGTGTAATTTTTTATTTCATTATATTGCCGCTGCTATTGATATATTATTCAACAAATTTGTTGGCAATTGATCAAGAAGGTTAATTTATTCATTAAATACAGTCGGTAGTATTTATAACGAAATACATCAATCAAATTTTGACGATATTTTTTGTGCTTTAATCAAGTAATTTATTATTAAATGCATCATTAAATATTTTGCAATTTTCTCGTGCACATGCTTGTGTCTATTTTCACTCCATGTCAATCCTCAAAGGCATGTTGGCAGCATTCGGACATATGTGTATGCTAGAGATCTATAAATATGTACACGTACCGACGAGTGATGACGCGAAACACGTTTGAAACGTTAATGCCCGATGGATTATGAGAGCAGCGATAAATTAACGACGCCCGAGGTATAACTACAACGAACTTGTAGGGGATGTTTCGAACATGCGAAAATGTCGCTGGACTGCATTAACATATATACCACACCGTATAATTCAATTTGGTACGATGTAATATATTATACCATCTCACCCCAATATTTCGTCGCAGAATTCATAATATACCTGGGCTTTGCTCCTGTTTTTGTACATTCACCCACTCTACTCGCTATAAATCCTATTATCCTCATAGATTTTATTAAATCGACATAATATTATAAACGAATTTTACCAATAATTTTAACAATACATGCATATATACATTTTTTTTATCAATTTCAAAATTTTTAATAGATTTCTTAAAAATCTAACAATTGCAGCCGTCCTCATAGCGCGACTTTCAATCGAGCGAGGTCATCCAGGGGGAGAAAACACTAAGAAATAGTCATTTTTGGTGGATTATGACCTTATTATGGGGAGAATGGCATTTTTTTTAATTTTTCAAACTCATTTTCTCGATTTAAACCTCAAAAAACCGACTTTTGAAGCTACTAATTCTTTTAAAAAATCGATTATCCTTAAAAAAAAAACAAAGAAAAACCGTGAAGAAGAAGGTTTTAGATTTTGCAATTGAAATATACATAACTTAAAATTTAATTTCGCATGAACGACTCGAGGGAAAAATAAATAAACATTTATGATGAATTGTGGTATTATTAATGTTAACACTGTGCCACCTCATTTTCATTCTTCGTCACTAACAACAGGTGAAAGGTCGAGCATGGAAATAATTAACAATGACAAAGGAGCCACACTGGGATGAGAATCTACCGAGCGTGACGAGAATTACTCATTCCACCCTCGGTGAACCTTTACTCGCTTATAGAAAAAGGAACGAAGGTAATATTAAAAAAGAAAAAATTAAACGAGAAAATTCTATGCAGAGAGGGGGGGGGGAGAAAAAATATATTTCACTCCTGGGCGAATTGCGTACATTTTTTCCATTTGCCTCACCACATAAAATGTATTCAAAAAAAAAAAAAAGAAAAAGAACAATATTTCTGTGTAGTCTAGGGAGCCATGAAAATAAAAATTGACTGAGGCAACACAAAAGTGCTGTTTCACTTCAATGCGGCAGTTTATTCGATTTTTCTGTTTCATGTATTGCGATATACATATCTATATATTGTATACTATATGTATGAGTATTTTTTAACATGCCCCTTTTTAAAAATTTAATTATTTAATTGCAGCAAAAAAAAAAAAAAACGAAGGTTTTATTTTATAATAATTGAATGAAAATTTGTCGTGTATTTCTATTTTCCATTCGCGAAAGGATCCGGTGAAAAATTGTCAAGAAATTCTCGAGATTCTTTTCCATTGCCTCGCATTCCTTTTTTTTTTTTTATTTCTTTGGATGAAAGCAGATGCTGCAAGCGCTTCTTTCATCCTTTGAAATTTCAAACCCCCACGAAATCAGTGTAGATGTGTGATGTCTCGTTTATTCAGGATGAAGGATACGCAAATACCTACAGATATACAAATGGAAGATGTGAAAAATTGCGGATGTAGAAAGATAGACGCCGAAAAGACGAGACATCGAGCCAGATGCCGATGACTCGTGCGCCCTCTTTCGAGCGCGTCCCTGAACTGTGTCGGAATGTCGGAACGTGATGTTGCCGGCTGAATGAACACGTTGCAATTCTCAATCCAATTCATCATCCAGATTGACTGCTGCATTTTAAATTTGCAAATCCTCAATGCGAAATTAAAATTTTTTTGCACTGTCGTGAGGATCATCTGATCAAAAAACGATCAAAATGTATGCATTAGTTCTAAATTATGTTTTTTGATTGATCAGTAAAATTCAAGGCGATTTTTCATCTGCAAATGGAAAAAATAATTAATTAAGTTTAAATAAAAAACAGAGATCCTTATGGCAGTGTCTGAATTGCCGAAATTTTAATTCAAAATAAAAATACTTTTACTAACTGAAATTCGATTTAAAAAAACACGAAAAATACCTTAAAATAACTAGAACTACAATCTAAATTTCTTTTTTGTACAATTAATGTATAAATATTCATTAAAATTTATCATTTAATAAATTCAAATTTCAATGGTTTCAACTATTTCAATTTTTCGCCATTTTACAGCATTTAAAAAATATTCTTAAAAATATGTAAACATTATTTTTGAAGTTAGATTTTTTTGTGCATAATCGTGTCTAATTGGTGGATGATTTGTTTGATTTGTTTCAGCAGACATTGAAGTAACAGTAAATATTCCCAAGGAGGCAGAACTCAACGAGTATGTCGTCATGAAATGTGAGTGGAAGATTCGCAGTGGGAAAAGTCTCTATTCCGTCAAGTGGTACAAAGACGGCCACGAGTTCTTCCGGTACGTGCCGGATAATGGCCAGCGAATTCAGACATTTCTCCAGCCAGGCGTTCAGCTCGACGTGAGTATCCTCTATACTTGGGATAATAAAAGCCATTATCGTTTCTACGCTCGTTGCTGAAAATTATCCATATAGAACTTAAATACTCACGTGCAATTTCCAACCTTTAATTTGCCTTATACAGCCACTTCTTGATTAAACCAGATAATCGACGTCTTGATTAAACCAGAAGAGTACGTTTTCATTGCACTCTTAATCGTGCAGATCAAGAATATATCGACAATTAAATGGACAATTTTCTAATCTCATATTAAACTCTATAAATTAGCCTATTTATTAATAAGCAATAAATTTTTTATTTAAAAAAAATTATCTTAAAAAATTTTAGATACCATTCTGAATATTTATTCGATTAAATTTTTTTTTTTTACATACCAGAATAACTTTTTTAACGATCGATTGACTTCAGGAATTTGAATCAGCAATTTCTCCCAGACACTCAACAAATTTTTCTAAATACAACCCTTAGCATTCGAGATATTTTTGCATGGATTATTTTTAAATCTTTATGTTGTAAATCCAATTTAAAAAATTTATTCCAACATAAATTAATATTCTAATGCAAAAACGATTGAAAACCGCGATTTTATAATTTTATTGCTGTATCAGAGGGCATGTAATACGATAGATAATGATGTTTTTAAAGGGTGAAAAATTTTTTTTTCACAAAGAATGATAGAAAAAACAATTTTTGTCTATTTAAATAAATTATTTCTTTGAAACGTGTTACGTTTTTCGTATTTTTTGCCGCGTGATCCGCTTGACAGGAAAAAACGTACGATCCCTTTGAATTGAACGCACCGAAGCGTGAAATCACTCAGTACATTTACCATCCAATGGCCGGTTAGAAGATAGAATTTACGTTTCCTGCCTGTCACATGTGAAAATAGTAGCAGACAAAATTTTCGCATATATTGTAATCCAAAAAAATTTTATTTTCGATACAAAAAACATCGAAAAAAAAAGAAAAAAAATTATTTAAACTCCTAAAAAACTTTGAAATTTAGGTTTAAAAATTTTTTTTTAATTTAGAAAAATCTTAAATATCAATTGAGTATGATTATAGAAATTTTAGCGATTTTTAAAGACGAAAAAAAAAATGTTTTTAAAAAGAAAGTTTAGAGTTTTGAAAGAAACGACTGCGTGAAATAGCATTTTCCAAAGTGGCCACGCGAGAGTTTTGCACACGGCGTACGGTTTCTGCTCTCGACGATGTACAGGGAATCCGAAGTAATCAATCTTCTCACTCCCGTTTCTACCCCTTGTAACCCCTTCCTCACCACTCCTCCCAATCTTCTCCGTTGTCAAGCGCTCAGCGCAGCCCCTAACCAACCTAACTCACTTCCTCCGTACTTTCCTCTTCTTGAACTCTTGAAATTTCATCCACTTGCAGTCCTTTCACTTGTCGTCTTGGAACATGACAAAGGAGAATGCATTGTCGTCACTGAAATTTGAATATCAACGGTAGTCTATCCAAGTTTATATATTATGTACCTATATATAATGCAATCGAATATTTTCCCCGATTGGAAAAATAAATGCGCCCACAGAAACTCCAAAAATATTCATAAAATATTGAAAACTTAAATTATTACAATCAATATTTACTTATTTATATGAAATAACATAAAAAAATCATGTCATATTTTTTTTTTTCACCCTTCAAATATTTTATTTTATAGAAAAGAATTTCGAAAATTTTTGTAAATTTTCTACTGATGAGAATATATAAAAAAATACTAAAAATTTCGATTGTCATGTACGTAATTTATTGCTTATTTTACTATCGCTCGTCTTATAAAAAGAAAAAAAAATGATAATCAATAGAACAATCTGAAAATATCCAGCTACAACATTCCACTCGACGCGGAATGCACATCACGTTAGACAATACGCGGGCGTATCGATAGCTCGGATGATCCCGGGAGGGTTTTTCACCCTCTTCGTTGTGAAATAGCGGATAGAACTAGGGGTCGATAGGATGGATATATATAAGAGGTTTGGTGGCGCAAGAAATACAGCTTTTTCTATCGACATATAATACCCATAGTTTCACCCTACTTTCCTATTGTTTTTTTCCCCCGCTTTATTTATTTTACTTTTTTTTTCTCTTGTACCATCCCCAAAGCGATGAGTGAGGGGAAGATGGTCAAAATGACGATCGTCCTGATCGTCCAAACGAAAGACCGAACTTTCTTTCGGGAGTATTTGTTTTTTTTTTTTTTTTTGCATCTGAGAGTGTATTTGTGTCGATTTGTGAATACGCCGACCGGAAAGCGGGTCAGTGAGAGTGTATGACTTTCGGAAAAGTTTCATGACATTTTTTCTAGACTCGAATAAAGCAATATTCAAGTCTGAAGTAAAATGGTAGTCCTGTATATTTGGAAAACCAAGAGAAAACTTTTATTATACGAAGAATTTTCTTCTATTATTTCTAAATATTAAACTAAAACATATAATATATTAAAAATGCTTCAAGTACACTTGAACTGCCTTTGAAATAAAATTTCAATGACGTAAGATTTTTATTGAGTCGAAAAATGTTTTTGGATGGAAAGTATATTGAAGCTCTTTAAGAACAAAAAAATCGAATAATAGTGCATAGAAAACACAGAGAAAAAGTGAAGAAAAAACTCGTCAACGTCGACGACATTTTTTAATATATGCTTCAGATTTTTCGCTTACAACCGCGTAGCCGTAATAAACTCGTGGGAATCAGGCCGCGCGTGAAAATGAAAGCTCCGAAGCCACAAAAAAAAAAAAAAAGCGTTTGCAATACGTCGAGCGTAATGCACGAGCGTCGGGCTCAGGCTTCGCGTGACTTTTTAGGCATATAATCCGACGGCCCAGCAGAAAGTAAAATGAAAGAACGTAAAAATTACAAAGGGATATGAGAAAAAAAATTTTTTTAAATAAAAAAAAATACTTGCCTTTGTGTCGATCATCAAAACAAAAAAAATACAAAGCTACTGTAAGACGGGGGAAAAAAAAAACTTTTCAATTCAAAAATAATTATTATACATAAATAATTAATTTTTTTTAGTATATAAATTTTTTAAACGTTGAAAAAAAATTTTTTTATGTTTAATTACTTAATTTCGTGAAAGTTTTTTAATTTTTTCAGACACTTATTTTATAAATATTAAAAAAAAACTCTGTGAAAATAGTTATGAAAGAACGAAAAAAAAAAGAAAATTCCATTGCAAGTAGTGTGAATCGATATAAAGTCAGGCGAAATGTTAGAGTGATTGAATTGCGTTTTATTATTGTCGCCCGAGTGAACATGCTTTTACATGGCGGAAATATTCTTCATATACGGTGTATACATACGTAATTCTTCGCTGCTTTGAATTTCCGGGTGTAAATTCACATATCCGTAGACACACGGCGGGGAGTGACGAAAGTATTAGAAACTCGTCGTGCTCGCACGGCATATGTATATTATTCCTGGGTTTGAAGACTACACGGAAGGGCATACGACGTGTTCATCGCAGAATAACAGGATGATGTGTGTAGAGAACACGTCGAACTAACGGAAATGGAAAATATCAGACGGCCATCAGAATTCTACACGGCGTATAGAAACGCTTTCCTGCCAGTGAGTACTCTTTCATGCGTAATAAAGTAAAGAGTTTGTCGCTTACGATTTACAGAACCTATTAATATTCCACATTTTATATTTCTATTTTTACATCCATCACTAATATAAACATTAAAAATTGTTCTATCAGTTATTAGAACAGTATATAGGAATTTAATTTCAATAAATATTCATTTAAAAAATCATGCAATGATGGTATAAAAAAATTCTATTGTCATATTTATTGCAATGGAATTTAAATAAAACATTTTCTATTTCGCAGTGTTGAAAAAAATTTGTCACTCTCATTTTTTGGCTATTATGGAAAAATTTGTACAATATACTGCCTTAAATGTTAATTTTGAAGAAATTACTTTACAAGTGTGTTAAATGAATATTTTTTCCTGAAAAAATATATTTTTTTATAGATAACTTGAGGTTTCGATCGCAGTAGCCTCGAAATATGTAATCAAAACAGTAAAAAAATTACTGAAAAATTTAAAATTCAAGGAATATCCATCCAATGTGCTCTCTTGAAAATATTTAGAAAATAAAAAAATATTATTTTTTACCGGCTGGAAATAAAAAAAAAATGTCCTGTATATATAAATTACGCGATAATTCAATTTTTTAATTTATAAAAGTCATTTAAAATTATTTATCGTTGTTAAGTATTTTTTTGCGAACAACCGAAAATCATTTAAAATAATGTACACTGTTGATATGATGCTTTAATTAAATTTCAGGCGTATTTCAACCGCAACTTGTTCAGTTTTAATCGAAACACGCGGCAACCCAATCGTTTTTTATTAATAAATAAATATTGTACTTTTAGAGTGGAAATAGAGCACAATACTTATTGATTAATAATTATTTTCAATACACGAAGTTCTGAAAATTTTATAGTTTTTCAATTTAGTTGTTTTTTTTTTTATTGATAAATTAAATAGTGAATTTATTTAATAATATTTTTATGTATTTTTAGGAAGGAAATACCATAAAATTTTTTTCTTCAATTGAGTCCAATATCTCCCTACAGATAAAATAGTAAATTTTAAAATTCAGAAAAAAAATTCTCCTGTTGAATTTCTTTTCGATTTTGTAGAGAATATAAAAAGTTTAAAGAAATGGGATATTTGTCGTCTTGTAGGCACACAATTCGAAGTATTGGATGTATAAAGTTTGGAACGAAAAGTCGCATGTTGACATTTATTATCACATGATAACACGCACGAGATTTTATGCCTCGAGCAGCAAAGAGCAGATAACAGTAAGAAACATTTTTCAAAGCTCAAAGTTTTTCACGAGACAGAGAAAACAGAGCTTACCATACTTTACTTCCGGCGCTTTTGAATATATATCCCAAGGCTGTTAAAGCCGTCGGCGAAACTATTCCGCTTCGTCTTGGCTGAAGTCGACGCGTGTAAGCGCTTTCCCGGATATATTCTTCCCGCTGGCAAGAAGATAGTTCCTCTTGACCGTAACCGACAGAAATTTACGAACATCATCGGTCACGCAGGCTTTTAAATCTTCAATGCAGTGTGTATACTGCGCGCCGGAGTAGTTGTTTCTACGATGAAAGAAATCAAGCGCTCGCCTTGATATATACACAGCCGGTGAACAAAGAGAAAAGTCTATACGCCATCGAGTGGAAAAGCCAGAGAGCAGCACAACGAGCACTCAATCATATACCACTACATTGTATCTTTCTTTCGCGACTTCCGTAGAGTTACTTTTAGCTTACGGATATCCTCCTCTCTCGATTGAAACACCGGAGGGTGAGATGAGTCAAGCCAAGTTGCAATTTCACCCGATTTCCTCCTTTTAAACGCGATTAAAAGATTCCCATTAAATATCGTCCGTCACTATTGTCTATTTATTTATTTCATTATTTACTAAACATATAAAAAATTTATTTCAAACAATTGAAACATTATTTCTTAAAATGATTACGACAAAAAAAAACTAAAAATCTTCAACTAAAAAAATTAAATAAGCTTTAAAAATATATTTTTTTAATTCTCATCCTACAAAATACTAATATTTTCACGATAAAAACTTCAAAATTTTTGTTTTTCAATTTTTTTGCAGCTGTAAAAATGTTTAGTTACAATTAAAAATGGCTGAAGATCGTTCTGTCGCTACTGGTCATAGCTACTGCGGGGGAACGCGCTATCCCCACCCTTCCGCATAGGCTCAGCATGAGGATGACGTGTCTGACGGTCATTGATCGTCGTTAGGTCTCGCGCTAGTCAAATGTTTAACTGCACGCTCTGGTGCTAATAGTGCGGGTATTCAGCTATTTTCCTCTGATTAAACGACACCTTTTAACAAAAAATCAAATTTTGAATTATTATAAAATATTATATATCAACAGATATTTTTTTTTAATTCAGAGATAATGGAAATAATGAAGAGGAAATTGTGCATTTTTTTCTGTTTATGAATTTTGATATTTTTTATAAAATATGCGTTTATAAGTAGGTAAATGTGTTTCGTTGGATATCTTACAATAGAGAGGATCGAAAAATATTGTTAGACAATGCGAGTCAAAGGCATATAACAGTTGCGAAGCCAGAGGAAGATACTCATCCATTAACAAATCCCACTGCCACTTGTACTCAATCGCCAGTTTCTGCCTCAACTTTACCAGACAGAAATACTCTCTCAACTCCGACACAGAGGCATTTCACACACCTATACATCTCAAGTGTACACTCGAAATTGTAATCTGCCTTTTAGCTTCCGCGAGCAGTGAACAGGCAAGTGTTTGCAGCATACATCTGCATTGGAAAAGGTGTGTAGTTAAATGTGTGAATCGTATTTTCATCAATGATAAAGCTTGATAAATCTTTAATTGTATATTTCTAAACAAAAAGATAGAAAACCTTAGTAGTTTATTGTAAAAATACGATTCGAAAAATACTCAGCACACATATTCTATGCAGTGAAACAGAAAAGTTTTCTCGCAATTTCAATCGTTGAAATGAAATTCACTAGTGAAATTGCGGGCTTCACAGAAAGTTACGATTGATTTTCACAGTCAGATAAGCAATTTATCTGAGAAATAACAAAATTCTTTCTAAAATTGGTATAATAAAACATCGGATTTTATTGATATTTCGTGAAATATATTTGAAAATCTAGCCAACGTGTAATTTAATTTTATTATTATATTTTTTTATTTTTACCTCCGGCTTTTTACGCCGTGCAATGAAACTACACCAACATTATTTTCAGTCAGGTCACGAGACGTTTGCCAAGAGAATCCATCGAAAAGTGGAAACACGATCTGCACCAGGGCCAAATGATATCGAGTTCAAGCTGCAAGATATTCCATGATCGCACTCGAAACATATATCCACTTTTTTTCTCAATGCATTGTTAGTTGACCCCTGGACACTAAATTCAATTTAAACACTGGATTTTCAAGTCAATAAATAGTTATTGATATTTTTTCTATCATCGAGAATTTTTTTCTAATGTTTACAAATGAAAAAAAAAAGTTTTACAATTTATAGGATCGAAAAAAGTGCTTATCAAGAGGTTCATTGTGTTTTTCGTGGCTGTAAAAGAGAAGTATGGGTGAACAAAGTGACAATAAAGGTGCATTTTCGTTGGAAAAAGGCGTGACCACAGAGTACTCTCACGAGGGCCCTTGTGATTCGAGAAAAACGCCTCTGGGACACGTTTATTGACCCCTTGGAGAAAGGGCAAGGGTTGACACTCACCTCCAGCTTTACTTTTTCCAGTGGCTATCCACTGAACACACGTTATACTCCGTCGCTCGTGGATATAAGCTGTCCCTAGTCCATTCAGAAAGTAAATATTTTGCTTCTTTTCTTACTATGCCCACAGAATCGACTCAGCAACCAAGACTCGATACAACTGGTAAACCTCACGTTCACGAGCACTGGCCAGTACAAATGCGAGGTCTCTACTGAGGGCCCGGCTTTTGCTGCTTCCTTCAAAACTGGAAATCTCACGATCATCGGTAAGTTGGATGTATATACGTGAATTTTCCTAATTTAATCCTTAAATTTGTGTAGGAATATTTTTCTTACATCATAGAATAATATATCTATCAATGGAAGAAAAATAACTGGCATTTTTTAAATACATGCAAGGCTGTTTCAGCATGAAAATGTTTCTATAAAATTAATTAATATGTTTTAACGATAAACATTATGGTATTTAAAAGAGAAAAAAATGTTTATTTTTTTTTTTTGCATAATTTTCGAGAAGTGCATCAATCTCTCTCGAAATCTCATTATTTTTGTGAATTTTTTGATTTTTTAATGATAACTCGGTAACTAATTGAAATAACAATAAATATTATAAGAACAAAATTATTGGAAATTTAATTTTCTATAAAAAATATAGAATAAATTTTTTTCAGAATTCCCTTAGTTTTTAAGATATTGTTGGATTTTAAAAATTGTTATTTTTCAAAATATCTCAAAAACAAAGCAAAAAATGAAAAAAATTTACTCAACATTTTTTGTAGTAAATTTAATCTTCAATCATTTATGTTAAACAATATTTTTCGCTACCTTCCTTATTTACCGAGTTATCATCAAAAAACCAAAAAAATACACAAAAACTCCACTTTATCCAAAGGATACTTACTACCCTGTGCAAACATTTACCAAAAAAAAAAAAATTTTTTTCTATCTCTACCAAACGTATGAAAACTATCACTTTGAGTACATATCAGATATTTTGTAAACAAATTATTCATTTCTTTCAATAAATTTTTTTTTCTGATACCTGTATATTTTTCATCCCCTTTATAAAAACTAATTTTTTATATTACAATTAATTCATTAAAAAACCCAAAATAACAAATAAATTCATAAAATCCATAAAACAGAATTATAAATTCATTACTACAAATAATTATAAAAAATATCAATATAGAAAAATCTAATAATGCTCAAAATTACCGATGCATTTATAATGTAAAAAATATCCGAAAAAAATTAACGATATTTATTCACTATATTTCCAATAGTTTTCAAAGGACATAAATTTCGCAGAGGTGTGATCGTTGGCCAATTGGGGTTGGCACAAAAAAAAAAATCCGGATAAAAATGATATATAGTATCGTACGTAGAATTATCAGTTTGCGAATATATAAAAATAATGTATACTGATCCTCGTATTGTATTACTATGATAATGTTTTACAATTGGAACGAGCAATTCACAAAGCAATAGGGAATAATCGACGTCCCCCTGGCACGGCCTACAAGATCATATAGTGCGACCCATTGCGTTGCCACGTCCTTTATATGTAGATTCAATCTGCGCCAGAGCTTATACGTATAACCGGCGGGTCGGCGAATCCCCTCGGGGCTTCATATAATACACGCTCCGATACAAGCCATAGAGTTAACACCATGTCGAGGGCACTATATACTATTCATCAATACAAATTGATCTTCTCTCAATTTTGGCGCCATTGTCTTTGACCTGGCCAATGTCTAGCTGATGCTCATTTCAATAGCTGCCATGACCATAATGCCACCACCCTGCAAATTGTTGCATTGGATGCACGTCTAAACATTGAGAAAATGCCATGTAATCTGATGCGACGCCAAATCCGGAGGTATATTAAATAAAAACATTTGATAATTGGGATTTATTTTTTACACTGACATCACAAGGGTCTCTTCAATAGAAAAAATACAATGCATTCGATTATTTTTTCAATTTTATATGTGCCACTTTTTTATTTAGGTATAATTGATGATCTTATTATATTTTTTACCACCAGCAGAAATTGTTTTTACATGTATGTCATTAAAATCGTACTTTATCGGAGTAAATTGTATGATTTTTCGACACAGACACCATTGTTTTTGATGCAAAAAGCATTATTTTACTTGAATATGACTTGGAAATATATTTTTATGTTATGTAAATTTTATCAATGTTGCAATATGCAAAAATTTTCACTCACTGCTCTCTTGGAGATGCTTGCACTGGCTAAAAGAACCCCGGCTAAAATTGACAGTTTTTTTGGAAAAGTCCGTTGAGCCCGGTTTAATTGCTTTTCATTATCTCTGACGTCTACTGATATCAGGAAAAAATCAATACTTTCGACGTTTTGTCCACGTCAGTCAGTCAGTTCTTCCAGGGCTTTCAAGCAATGCAGACGTGTCAAGACATCGAGCGAGTAAAACGTATTCATTGCTATTTTTCCACAATTTTTCGCTGAAAACGACTTTTTTTTTTAATACAAACACGTGATTTTACTTGAATATTACTTGGAAATATGTTTTTGTGTTATGCAAAAATGAGAAAAATGTGAAATATGCGAGAAAATTCACTTACTACACGCTTGGAGACGTCCGTATTGGCCGAAAACCCAAGAAGAACTGTCAGTTTTCGTGAGAAAGTCCGATAAGCCGGGCTCTATCGACAATTGCTCTGATACCTCTGACGTATACTGATAAGATAGCGCAAGGAAAAAACAATACTGTCGAACACGTCACCAGTTCGTACCGAGTTTTCAGAGAGTGCAGACGTGTCAACGCGCTCAGTGAATCAAAATCTTTTTACCTTTCTTTTTTTCATGAATTTTGCACGCTTCTCATGCGAATTTTTTTTTTATAATTAATTTACACTATTAATTATAACCGTTTAACCGTTGATTTCATTTAATTCATCATTAAAACAATGAGAAAAAACTATACATTAAAATAGAATTCAATAAAAATACTCAAAAAAATAAATAAATTCGATCGCACAATAAAGTTCCGTAAAAAATGTAATTAATCTAACAAAAAAACCATCGAAAATGATGGCTTCTCATATTAGTTACGGATTACTAATGAGATACGGTTGAAAGGCGAACATGTTCATGGAGGATCATGTAGCAAAAAGGTACACAATCCATTAACTGTGCAGGAACGCTGCATAGATAAAGTGATCGCCACAAATGACGATAAGCCAGGACGAGGTCAGGTCCACGTGGCTGTTGATAATCCTGGCAGATTTAGTTGGAATATGCGGCGATAGTTTCGAGAGAAGTTCGTCGAGGTATCACACACTGTAGCGATACAAGCACCGCTGGAGTGCCCCAGGTATGAACTCCACTCATTCAACTGAGGCAAGTGTGCAATCACATGTTGGAATCGACCATGGCCAACATATCCGAACGTTTAAGCACTCTCAGGATTTAATTGAGCTACCGTAACCGCGCACAAATGATCAATTCTTTCGATATTAACTCGCCACTTCCTGGCGCTTTACCCGCGCGCAATTACACACTCGCATTCGATAATTTATATGACGGCAATATAATTTTTATTGCATTTTAAGAGATGAGAAATCAACCTAATGATGATGTTGATGGGCATTTTACAATCCACCAATTGGAAGTAATTGAAAAAAAATTTTTTTCCATTCTCCACGTAAAGGAAAAATACATTCAAAATTTTTTATACTTTCTAAAAAAAATTGAGGAAAGAAATCAATGTGGATTGGAGTTTATAAATCGAAACTGAAATTTCAAAAAATATAATCAAAAATGGATTTTTTTGGAATTTTGCTTGAAGAAATTTTTTATACGAATGCGAAAATTACTACATGCCAAAATGTAGTGATATTTGATGAGTTAGAAATTTTTTATTACGATTTTTATGAAAAAAATCATATTTTTAAGAAATATTCTAATGAAGTATTGATGATACATCTGGTTTGATCATAGTTTAATTATTATTCCGCTGATTGTTTGATTAATGGGGTCAAGTGTATTTGTATGAGCCGGAGAAGGGGTCTGCGCTGACCATTTGGTATATTTCAATTGTATGCACTATTGTAGACCGTTGACGAGTCCGAAAAAACCTCACGACTCGGCAACACGCACTCGCACGTGCGTCAGCGCTATTTATTCTCTTCTATTCCATTGTCTGCCCATAGCGTATTCGTATTCCACTGCGCTCTGCGCTCGGCTAATTTATGTCAGCCTGGCGAACGACTCGCACGCAAATACGCCTCACGAATTTCGATTCTATGCACACACACACTCACTCGGATCATGATTTCACTGAGGGATCGGATTTACTCGAATTTTTTTCCACCAACTTTTTTTTCCGTTGTATGCGTTTTTTATATTAATTATTAAAGTATATATTCCTATACTCGGTATCTGTGGTAGCGATTTTTTTTGCAGTAAAAAATAGTGACTGAAATAATGTTATTTTATATTTCCATTCACGTTTCAAGTCACTTTTTCAAACCTATACCCTTCAACTTTTTTTTTTACATAAAAAAGTTACATGACACAAAATTACCAAACTAGATATTCGCTTCGTATAAACCCTATAATATTATATGTACTTCACGCTAAAAAAAAATTTCTCATGGGTGATACTAAAAAAAAAATTAATCTAAAAAAAAGGGCATGTTCAGAAATTTTTTTAACTGTCCAAAATCCTTCAAGCTGCTTCAAAATAATCACAAAAAAATGCAGAAAAAATAGATAAAAGTTTTAAAGGGTATGACAACCCTTTGAAAAATTTTTCTAAATAAAATTTCATCGAAATATGATTTTAAAAAATCATTTTAAATGAAAAAAATGGATAATTTAATAATTATAAGCTGGAATGGATGTCCTTAATGTGAAATATCTGTCAAGGAATTGAGTGTGTGTGCCTTGGACGAGGATAAGGACCTTTTTGAGCACTCAAGTCACCATTTCTTTTTACAACAAGCCTGTACCTCATAATCACACTGCTCCGTCAGTCTGCAATTATTTCAAACGAGTTAATTCCTGCTCGGCTGGTTTTAATTGTTAATTAGAAAGGAAGAGAGCTTGCACAGCAAGTGCAAGTTTCAACTTTACGACGATTACTTACTATATTTCATAGACTATTAAATTATAATTGTTATAAAATGTTAAATACACTTTTCACGGGAGTTTTTTTTTATAACTTGACGATGGTGTACGTGCGCGAAGTAGCTGCGAGGTAAGACCATACGGAAACGGTGCACTTGCGCTCTACACGACTTTACTTAACTATACTTAACCGAATTTTACTCTTGCCAGAAGGTATAAGATTGGAATAACCGTGAGGGAATTGCTTGAGGGGCAGTCGCGCGTGTTTCAACCCCTACGTCGTATATATTCCGTATATCTCAAGCACATAGAAAGTCTATTCGGTTGGCATAGTGTCTTGGAATACAACCAGGCGTCTTCGCGCATAGCCCGGTTCGTTTTGTCTTCCAGCGAAGCCAGCATGTACATCAACCGTTGAGTTTGTGTGCGCAGAGGTGTATATAAACGTTCATATGGGTATTACCTTTGTGTCAGTTAAAGGAGGAAGCCGTATCTTCACAATTGTATTTCTCTGCAATCGCGGATTCCATCGTGTGCACTGTTCTGAAAACGAATTCGCTCCGATACAGGACCGCAGACAAGCAACGCTGCAATTTACATCAGAGTGTATTTGCTCAACGAGACGTAAATTGATGTGATTATTGGCCTAGTATACTACCATTGCTTTATAATTGTTCATAAACTAGAAATTAAAGTATGGAAAACATTTGCAACCTTTTAAAGTCTATACAATTTGTGATTTTATTGAAATTCGGTTGTTAAAATTGAATTTAAGAGTTTTCTAACATGAAATTTTTAATTTTTTGCGAGTTTTCGTTTTGATTAATGATAAAAAAGATCAGATAAAACTGTAAAAAAATTTTTTTTTTCGCCATTTAAAAATAGAAAAAAATTTAGATTCTAGTGAAATCAAGTTCTGGTAAAATTCAAGCTACGTTTAACAGTTCCGAATTATCAAATTTGAATTTTAAATTAGTCTGAGTCTATAAAACTTAAAATTCCAAAATCACTCTAGTCCCCAATTAAATTGTTTAATAAGTTAAATTTATTAAATTCGTTGATAAAAATCAAGAGAAAAAAAGAAAATTTGAATTGTAATCTAAAATTTCTAATAAAAACTCAAAATTTGTATTCAACTAAGTGTTTTTACATTTGAAACATACTGTAAAAAAAATTTTTTATTTCTATCAATCACTAAAAAAAATACTCTGAAATATTTATAAATATAAAAAACCGCTATAAATTCCAATATACCGTTATTTTCATTGATGCGAGGTAATATAGAAGGTGTATTCAATAAAAAAATAGAATTTTTCCATTCCTGTCGACACTCCAGCCATAAAGAATTCACGAGGTCGAGCGGAAGCAAAATGAGCTTATTATCCGTGAATGATGGGAAGAGACTGGAGGAAAAGAAGATGAAGAAGAAGAACTACGAGAAGAAAAGGGTTGGTGGTAGATTGACCGTGTCAGCGAATCGACCTCGACTCTCTCTCTGCAAGCGATGAGGAGAAAAAACGATAGGATTTCCCGTCGTGTGCTCGTTTACCGTGGGGACATGTTCCTCAAAGGCGTCCGGGGCAAAAGCTCTGAAAAAAGATAAAGAATGAAGGGCTTTATACACTACTGCCGTATATATACGCAGGAGAGACAGTGTTATAGGCCAGAGTATTTGGCGTGAATCCAGAATCGGTCAATCGCTGCGAGATAACCCCTTGCCGCGAGTGAAAGGCATCTCTCATCCACTAGACGACGTGGCAAAAGTAGAAAAAGACCACGGCGCCTCAGCAGAAGCAAACTCATTTAATGCGGAAAACTCGTCAACCTCGAATCAATTGAATTTTTTTTTTCCTTCCTCTCTGAAGCACCGAAATTGCTTTAAAAAAGACTCAACTACCTCTCTCTCAAATTGCACTTAAAAATTGAGTAATGAGTCGTGAGAAAAATCGAGAAAATTTTCTGATTCATTGCACAGAAGGCCAATTATTCTTATCAATTCCGAACAGTTATGACGGAAAGATCACAAAGAAACTTTGTCCCTTTTAATAGCGGAAAAATTAAGGTTATAAAGAGTAGATAGTTTTCTCATAAAAATCGGGTTTTTTTTTTTTCTTTCTTCATGCTATGTTCTGTAAAAAGTCGCAAATTTCTTTTCTTTATGATGTTTTTTTTTTACTAGAGATAAAATTACTATGCTTCACATAGTTTGAAAAATAAAGAAATTGTCATTTTAAAAATAACTTTGGTTGAAAAAAATTTTTTTTTTCTCCTGATTATACCGTTAAAAAACTGATTTTCCACATTTAAATTTTGTCTTGTTTTGTTTTTAATTGCATGAAAATATGCTGAAAAAATGCAAGACATCGAAAAAAATTCTCAAATTTTTTGATAATTTATTAAATTTAATTAAGAAATCTTATTTGTAGAAAATTTTATTAATTACAAAAAAAATTTCACATAAAATTTATTGAAATTTATTGAAATTTATCAAATAAAGCCAACTAATTAATCAAGTATATTGACTTTCTCAATATTTCTTGGATTTTTTTTCTTAAATAACCATAAAAAATTATGAGTTTAGTTTTCAAAAAATATTTCCAGTGTCATATTTTTCATCGAAGAATATAAAAATGTCACGCGGCATATGCAATAAAAGCTACAAATAAAAATATTAAAAGTGCACATAACCATGAAAGTATATTTTTTATTGTACAATTTTTATACGATAAAATTTATTTTTCCAAATGTACACACGAAGTCTGTCTAAGATATAGAAAGTAGAAAAGTAGAGTCTATGGTGATGTGGCTTCTTCCATTTAGATTCCATTACTGGATGCATTTATATTGAGAAATATAGACGTATATATAAGTGGCCGTGGTACTTGTAGAAAGTAATGTTCCGCAAAGTGAATCTACTTTAACTATCACGTTTCAATGCACAGCGATGGCTGCAGCATCATTTGCGCAAAGAAAAATCGACGTCTAGGCACATGAAAACCTTCATACTCTAGACCCTCCATTTATTTCCTCGTCTGCAAGTAGTATAGATCGAGTTTCAGCCGGCAAACTTTCATGCCGTTTTTTTCCTAACACATAATCCCTCGGTGCAAGACTTTTGCGGTTTCGAGGCGCACATTATCATAGAAATCGCAGCATTATCCGCGGCATATGGCTACCAATACTTATATATATACATAATAATGTATATTACACTATATAATGTACTCTGGGATTAGTTGTTGGTTTCTGGGATTTTCACAGTCTTCATGTTGCTGTTCACTCGTCGCAAGTTTTTTCTGTTTACAATTTCCTCAATAAAAAAATATGAGTAAAAAATTAAGCTGAGATTTCGTTTTTTTTTTTTAATTTTATTTTACGGTAATATAGGTATATGCGCGTGGGTAAGGCATGAGAAAGAGATTTCCCAACGTTTTATTCACTAAATTTATTTCCGTGCAATTCTCACCGGCTGGTCCGGCTATTTGACTGTCTATTTGAAAATTCATTTCTTCACTATCTTTCGCGACCCTGACGTTTTTTTTTTATTAATATTTTGTCAAGATGTGCTTCTCAATTTTTTTCACCCCTCTGTGTTGTTTATGGAGCTGAAAAATCCAGTTTTTTGGTATGAAAAAAAAAAAACGACTTCTAAGATATTCTCGTATCGATAAAATTTAAATTTTTTTATATGTGCATAGGGATTTTTTTCGCTTGAAATCAGTGGATATATGTGCATTTATGTGTTGATAGTGGAATACAATTTATTGAAGTTTTATTAATGAGTGTAAATTAATTAAAATTACAAATTATTCTATGAGCGGATCTATAGAAATTATTACAAACGAATTTCAGTCGCTGAGTAAAATTATTATTTTAAGAATAAAACCCGAATATATTATTGTGTATAATTTACATCCTGGTTATAGAAGTATATTTAACTTACTCATAGTGCCGCGTACACTGTCGGTAATATACTTTTCAATTAATATTCTACTGTGACGATAATTAAATTTGCATTGCCAGAACAGCGTCCGGCAGTTTTAATTATTGAGTATCCACGATTCGGCTTAAATATACTTTAATTATTACCCGAACAATCGTACATCTACTTACAAATTTTAGTCATTAAATATTTGTTCCAAAAAACTTTTTATCTCTAAAAACCTCAAAAATTCTCATAACAAATTTTTGCTTTGGGCAATAATATTTGATAAAAAATGTATGTGATAGGAAATAATGTATTCTCAAACACAATAACCAGAAAATAATGTTTAAAAAATATTTTCTTAGTATTTTTCTACTTCAAGTTTTAGTTTTCTCTTTTATTGATTTTTTTTTTTTAAACCTTATAAACAAATAAATATCTGGATATAATACAGTCCCTTTATAAAAATCCATTTTAATAATAATTAAATCGACGTTGTAAAAATGACTCTTATCTCTAGCAAAAAAAAAAGATTTATTAATGTAATCATTCACAAAGTAGAAAAAACTTTAATTAGAAAAAATGCGAAATTTCATTTTTTTTTATGATTATGATTTAAAATACCTATTTTGAAATATTTTTTAATATAAAATTCATCCTTTTTTTCAATAATAAGCTGGAAAATTAAAAAAAAATGTAAATATGAAAAAAAATTTTCAAGTCAAAGCTTTTTTAAAAATGGCTATTTTTTTTTTTTTCAAAACTACGCAGAGCATGGTTTATCCATTTTTATAGTGAAATAAAATTTGAGTCGACTTGATAATCAATGTTAAATATTCGCATGTAGTTATGTACAGAACATAATAATAATACGGTCGATATAATCCTGCAAACAAGTCGAGCAAATTGCTCGTATGATGACTCGAATTTCACGGGGATAATGGAAAATTGATATAGCGATAGAGGATTACAATATTATAAGGGGTGGAAATAGCTAGCTTAATACAAGCCACATCTCAAGGCCTAAAACTTGATGAAACTGTCTTATAAAATACTTTGAAACTGTCTTATAAAATAAACTTGGCCACGGGATTATAGGAATATATATGCGTCGATTTAAAGCCTGCAGCACATAAAAGTCAATCATTAAAATAGGTCAAGCGTGGCAAATACGCGTTTCCACAGTTTAATGATGCTTTTTTTATCCTTTTTAAATGATGTGCCGTTAATAAGACGCAGTACATATTAAATTTAAAATAATACGATAAAAAATAAAGCAGCAAAATGTAGTGCCAAAAAACGACAGAGAAGAAAAAAATTCCAATTTCCTTGCCGTCGATCCTCTTGAGTCCCTTGAACGAGCTTTCTCGAATTGAAGACTCTTACATTCCCGGTAACGACTCAACCTGGCGTTTTCTTTTGCTTCTGTACAAGAAGTCGTTATGCGAAATAACAAGCAGCGAGCCATATATTTTTAGAAGCTCATCAATTTATTCGGCTACTTACAGCCTATCGAGAAATTTTTCAGAAATAATTTCCGGAAAATTTGGCAAATTGTTCTTTTTCCATCAAAGTAAAAACATTTTATATTATACAAACTAATTTTTCTTTTGAATTTCTGGCTTTTATAAATGGACATGTCTTGAAGTTTTTGATGTGTATTTTGCTTTATTTTCATCGTCATTGACCATAAAAGTATGAATTTAACAATCGAAAAAGTAAAAATGAAGCAAAAAATCGCTAAATAGGATCAAAATTTAAGAAAAAAAGAGCCTTCTCCTCGCTTCATTTTCCCCACATTTCCCTATATCATTTACAAAAATTAGCGACCCCTAGAATCCTTTAATGACCATCCACCACCCCATAAATCTCAAATTTATAAGAAATATTAATGAAATATCGTGTTAAATGTTTTTCTTGGCGACGATATTTTTTCTACAGTTAATTTAGAGATCGAAAAACACTCAAAAAAAATTACAACCCCCTAGCATCATTTAATGACCATTGGCCACCCCATAAATCTCAAATTTATAAGAAATAATTAAGAAATATATCGTTAAATGCGATGCATCACGATGAAATTTTTTTCATAGTTGTATTAAAGTCCAAGAAGCTCTTAAAAAAATCAGCAACCCCCTGGCGCCTTTGTAAATACCATCACACCCTTCTAAACCTCAAATTTATAGGAAACAATTATAAAATATAGTGTTAAATATTTTGCTTAGTGATGATATTTTTTCTACAGTTCGTTTAAAGTCCAAAAAACACTCTAGAAAAATCAACAACCTCCTAGCATCGTTTGAAGACCATCGGCCACCCTCTTAAACTCGAATTCATAGGAAATCATTATGAAATATAAGGGTAAATGTATTGCTTAGTGATAAAAAAATTTTTTTATTGTTGCATCAGAGTTTGAAGAGCCCCCAAAAAAATTTGCAACCCCTTCGCGTCGTTTTAAAGACCATCAACTACCCTCAAACTCTCAAATTCGCAGGATTTGACGAGAAATAATTGCCATTACCACGAAAAGACGTCGTTTGCACCAAAAAAAATCACCCGATCGCATCGAAAACGAAGAGTTCGCAATGACATATACATAAATAAATTATATCATGTGATTTATTGAACGAATAAAAAATGATTAAAAGCGGGAGAATAATAAAGTTGTTTTGGTCTCGGGTAGTGGCGGACAACTCATTCGCTACAAAATATACACGAGAATATAATAATATATTTAAACTGTATACGTGCAGAAATGATATCTCGATAAAAAGATTAACGCAGTGATTAATGCTGCAGTAGCACGGGTCATGATGCATTTGTCTTGCAAATTTTTGCGGCGTAGTTAAAGTATTTCCATTTTCCGGAGAGTTCGCATGATGTAGGGATACACGGGGTGTGCGCGCAAGTCTGGCCAGCGCGACGTTACCACTCAGACGCGCGCTCTGACCGAACGATATATCTACTACTTCCTATACAGTCGAAACCTGTATATGTACTTTCGAGCGCTGTAAATATTCATGAAGCTATAAATATTCATACTCTGACGTTCAAAGAGAATGGTGTAAAGAAGGAAAAACCAGGAGAAACGACGTCAGGCTTCTTCCGGCGAAGTAACCCGTTTCTATTCCCCGAGTCACTCGCCAGCTAGCAAAGAGCTATATTCCCCTAACTTTAATGCTGGCTCTTACCTTATATACCTCTTCCCCTTGAGGTTCTCACCAATTCAGTTTTCTTCACGGGCAAAAAAAATTAGAAAGGGCACTAGCAGATGAAAAAAATCGAGCGAAAATTGAAACGAAAGACTTTTAAGTCCCTTGGCAAACGCTTCAAAGTCAAATACCTCTACACTTGCCACCCCCAATAACGCTCCGGGCGAATCTATTTCACCACCTGACCATATAAAGTCATTAGACTCACACGACTGCGTAAAGTAGCCTATATAGTAGTCAAAGGTCTCTTTTTTGAATGACAAATATTTTACAAAATGTTCATACTATTCGAAAGTATCGATAAAACTATTTTTTTTTTAAAAACTTTCTCAAAAGCTTTTATTAAAAAGTCCAAAAAGTTTTATGATGCTCTTATCGAATATGTTGGAGCTTTTAAATTTTTTAGAGCTTTTATAATTTAATCGAAAAAACGAGCTTCAATAATGGGTTTTAAAAAACCCCCTTTTTTTGTACCAACCTTTTATATGTAAAATATGTTTACGTTTTTTACGAATTTTTTAATTGAAAAGCTCCATTAAAATTTCAAATTTTTATTCAATATTGTAATAAGCTTTTTTTTATTAACTTTCTATAAAATTACTTGTGAGTGAAAATTTTTCAATTTAATTTATAAATTTAGACATTTTATAAAAATTTTCGAGGTTTTGATTGTAAAACTTTTATTACAGTTTTTTCAACTATAATTAAACTTAAAAGAGCTTTTTAAGCAACTATTGATCAGAAGCTTTTGGTGAGAAAATTTTTTTTTTTTTTCGCTTTTAACGAGTAAAAAAAATTTTTTTCTCAAATTTTGATTTAAAAAATTGTTTTTTTTTTTTAATTGTTATAAATTTTACAGAGTTTTCTGAATAGATATTAATCGAAAGCTTTCCCTGAAAAATTTTTTTTCGACAGCTATTGAAGTGAAAAACTTTTTATTGAGAAAAAAAATTTTTTTTTATCGATGGATTTTATGGAATTTATTTTCTGGATGGAAATCTCGCATTTTTACATCGATTTATTGTTAGATTATGATATAGTCTAGTCTATGTATTGGAGGAAACAAAAAAAGTAAAAATTAGCTGAGCTTTCAATCAGTCAAACACGAAGCAATAGAATGAGAAGTCCCAAATGGCTGTAATTGGTACGCAGGATTATGAGGGACATTCAGCCATTTCACTGGCTTTCCAATGCTCAATTAAACATCCCCGTTGTTTGCGAGTGACCAAACACCACGAGTGAGAATTCGGTACGAAAAAGGACCAGGCAACAATCGAATAGAGTCCATTAACGCATTTCGGAACAAATATCCGACACTGGCGATTGAAAGCTCAAGTTCCATTTGAAACTATTTACACCTAGACTTTGATTAAAAAATTTTTTTTTCCAAGTTTACCATAATTTTACTGTATTACTTGTATTTTAAAAACACGAATGATGAAAATTTTCGCATTAAAAACGAGATCATTCATCTCCAAAATTTTTATCTTCCTCTAAATTATTCGTATCACTCGTTTCGTATTACAGTAAACAACACGTTAAAGCACGATAAAATTACTTTTCTAGCTGTACCAGAGCAGGGACCTGAAATTACTGGACTTTCGTCGCACTATGCGGTGGGAGAGAACGTGACAGCCAACTGTACAACTTTGCCCTCGACTCCAAAAGCCATTCTGAGTTGGATCATCAATGGAAAACCGGTAAATTTCTCATATTTTTACGCTAAATATCGCATTACCAACGTCAACAGACCGTAAATTATTTTTTTTTTCTTGTTAATCTCTTGATAACTCGGTAAATAAGTGAGATAACAAAAAATATCATATAAGTAAAATTATTAGAAATTTAATTCCCTACAAAAAATTTAGAATAAATTTTTTCGATATTTTGCCTTATTTCCGAGATATTTCTAAAAATATGAATTTTCAAAAAGGCAAGAAATTTTTTCACTGAAAGGCAAAAAATTTTATTCGACATTTTTTGATCGAGATTTTATTAAATTTGCAATTTGTTTGATAATGTTTTTTTATTATGTTTAAAAAGAACGTTTTGAAGGTTTATTTTGTATTATAAATCAAGGGTTGGATTTCTAGAGGGCCATAAAACTGTTTCTAGATGAAAAAAATACAATCCCATGCACTACCTCTACAATTTCGCTCTTTTATCCTTCGAGCATCACGGAACACCCTCCTCAATCGTTCGGGCTTGTATGAAAATCCTTCTGAAATATCTTGGAAAAAGATTTCGTTAAAATCGCATTTTTCGATATACGCCACATTCACCCGACGAATCCACGATCATCGCGTCTCACCGATTTCCCCAAAATCCCTTTGAATAAACTGCACAGGATCGTGCGGCTGACGGAACGCGAGGTCGCACTACTGCCGGCCACCATTTCAATGCATAAACTTGAAAATACGAGAGAATAATGCGACCAAGTTTAAAACACTTTTTACAATTTTTCACCATTAATCATCGAGTTTTTAAATAAAATACTAATAAATTTTTACAAGATCTATAGACAGCAAATTTTTGAAGAAAAAAAATTTTTTTTCAAGCATTTTACAATGCGTTGTTTTTTTTTAATTAATATTATTGCATTGGAAGGTAATGACTGGAATTATCTTGCTTCTGTTTTTTTCGATACACAAATCTCAAAGAACATGGTAAAGTGCAGTTTGCACACAACTCAGAGCTAATACATATTAATCGGAATTAATCAAGCGAGATAATGGGCTAACTATTGGCTGGTTGTTATGTTCGATCGAGTGAACAGCTTCGTAATCAAAGACAAATTACGTGCCCGATATATATATAGCTACACGCAATATTGCACTACAACTTTGTTATTAAATGTGCATAAAAAAAATCAATCATTCATCAAAAATTTTAGTAAATTAATTTCAAATATTTTAAAACAAAGAAAAAAATTACACAAAATTCTTCAGAATAAAATCATTTAAATAAATCCACTTTCAAAAATACAAAAAAAAATTAAGAAAAAAAATCAATAATTTCATATATTGAAACCCAAAATCGAAATATCTCCAAAACTATTAAAGATACAAATTTTTATCATGAAACTTTTTTTGTGAAAAATTTTACCAGCTACAAAAAAGGTCCTAAGCAAAATTCACCCAACTCCCCTCCTTATCAAGATATTTAACAAATAATTCCCTAATTTTTTGACGATACGTTTTCTGTTGATTTAAACACACGATTAATTTATTAAAAAATAAAATTTCACTCAAGGCCGAAAAATTCATAAAATATTTTCCAAAAATCGTTATTTTAGGTCTCTTTCTAAAAAACCAATTAACCATTAACATATCAATAATTAGTTAAAGAAAAAAATTACTTAAAACTTTTTTTTTGCTCATAACAGTCGAAAAATTTTGTAAATCAATAGTAAAATCTTAAAAAAAAAATTCGAATACTTTGGAATTTCGTAAATTTAAAGTTTCTTAATCTAATATTAAAATTCAGTGATTGAAATTTTGAGGTACACGAGTATACTATAGTCTGAACAGCATCAAGTGGCGGCCGGCGATTGGTGCACGCGAGTTTATAATCCTTTCTGTACTAGGATAATGCGATTAGAATTGCTATTTAGATTGTTATACTGTCCTTTATGCCAGGCGCCATCCTCGATAATCCTAACCCAATTGTGGAAGACGTCCAATGGCCTGCCGAGACACGTGACTCCAGTTAGAGCGAACAGTATATTGCGCGTGGACTCCCGCCGCCGCCTCGTAGATGCGCTGTCGTTCGCATCGACTAATTGGATAAGCAGTATTAATCCCGATCGATAGCCCGTCCTCGTTAAACTCATTGAATATTACCAGCCAACGCTCTAAAACCCGCCATAGCCCATCGTTTCAATGTACACTTGACAGTAGTACAGGTATTACTACGGTCCGCCCGGGCTCCCTGCTTGCTATCGATTGCTCACGTAATAATGTACCTAATACTTCCCATGGATATTGATGAGCTCTGAGTAGATTACGCATCAGTCGGCAGTCATATTCAGCATTCTATGCACAAATTTATATCCCTGATAAAATTAATCACTCTTTTTATTTATTTTCTCAATGCAAATCATGTTTTTCAACCAAATTTTCACTTGAAAAAATTTTTTTACAGTAGAATTTAATTATTTGCATGAAATTATTTTTAACAGCCGCAATTAATTTTAAAAATTATTTTCTCGATTTGTTCAAATTTTTTATTGAAATTTTTTTTACTTTAATTTTACTTAAATTAAATAATTTTGGCTTGACAAGTCGAACTATTGGATTTTTGATGGGAAATATTTTTTTTTATTGAAATTATTAATAATTTTACTATTTTTAATTTGGATGAATTAATGAAATAATTTTTTATTTAATTTTTCGATCGGAATTTATAGCTGAACATTTTTTTTTTTTTGACGCAGAGGACTTTTTTTTGCTGAATATTATTGAAGCATTGAAATTAAACTATTTAAATTCCTCCAGACGCTCTCGGCGAATATCATCCCCCGTGTGATCTCATGCACCTGCCAGAAAAATAAATAGCGATGGTTTTTCCGAATTTTTATACTCATCGAACAATTGTCAATATTAACCCTCATCCACTCGAAGGATTTTTGTTGAAATATTCCTCTATATTGTGCCATGCAATTTTCCGACGTGCCACAAATTCTAGAAAATTATTACCCAAAATAGCGTTCTTTCAACAGTCGAATTTTCACAAAAAATTATTTTTCTATAACGAAAAAAATCATTTTAAATATCGCAATATTTTTTTTTTTAATTTCCTACAACCATAAATGATTTTTAACAATTATTTTTCATAAAGAAACATTTCAAGTACATAAAAATTTATTAGAGTGTAAAATTTTACAAAGTGAAAAATTTTAGTTTTTTTTTTTTTTTTCAAGTTTATACTTTTTACGAGATAAAAGATCGAAAAGTTTTTCATAGAATTTATGCAAGATTTATTAACGTGAATTTTATGATATATTCAAAATACTTAAGTTTTTGTGTCCAAAGCGATAAAATATTATTTGGCATGTTGAATTACGTGAGGAATTTGATAAAAGGTACTTTATATCCAACTAAAATCTTAATATGAATATTATCTGTAAAAGCTCGAAGCATATTTTACAATATATTGTCGCGTAATGTATCACAACTCATGGCATAAAAGTTTAGCAATATAAATGTTGAATATTGGGTGGACCACGAGCCAATCGTTTTCGTTTTCCCTCGAATCGCGATATCGTAAACCTTCCGGATAGCCTCGTGGACACACGGAGGGTGCGCGGCGCCGAAACCGGAGTGCTTTATCGGCAGGGAGGGTTGTGAATTTTTGTGAAACCACGTCTACACAGTTTAAAACACATGTGTATCTGTCTAGTGGTCCTCATCAACGTTTTGGTTAACTTCAGAGCAATCAATAACCCAAATATATTATCAAACTTTCCACTCTCTGCAATACTCATCGACTTTTTTATTACTTTGCCAAGTATTTCAACCGTTAAAAATAGTAGACTTTTCACCCGATCCTTATTTATTGTTTTAAAAAAGAATAAAATCATTTCTAAAATAAAACCAAATCTAGACTGATGAAAAAAAAATAAATAATAGAAAATACAATAAAATTAATAAAAATTATTGATGTGTTAAAAAATTCAATTATTTATACAATACGATAAAAAAATTTTTTAATTCTAAAAAATTCTAATTTTTAAAAATAATTTCGGTTAACAAAAAAAAAATTTCTTTTCATTATCATGTTAAAAAATTATAAAAAGTTAAAAATATTTTCCATAATTTGTCGTATTGAATTTATTTTCATGAAATTTTTTACTAAAAAATCAAAATTGTTTGAAGACAAAAAAATCTTGCTGTTTCAAATCTAAATACCTTCAAAACTAGTAAAGATAGAAATTTTTTTCAAGATACCTTTTTTGTAGAGAATTTTCTTAGCTATAAAAAAGGTTTCCAACAAAATTTATCAAATCCACATCTTTATCGAGATATATGCAAATAAAGTATTCTCAATTTTTAGTTGACATGTTTTCCGCGTTTGGACGGAGAAATAAAATCGTCAAAAAATAATATTGAGTCATTTTTGGATCGTGTCATAAATTTTCATTACAACGGGCTTTCTAGAAGAGAATTTTTTCCCCAAAAAATGAAATGAGTCATTTAGATTTACCCTTGATAGCCTAAAAAATGATTTTTTGTTTTTGCAAACTACAAACTAAAGGAAATTCCTGAAATTGGAGCCTCATCATGGGCAGTATCATTTTCGATAACAAGGTGACGAGGTCGATTTTCCACCCTCCATAGTATAGTGCGCATATTATCCTTGCGTGTCCGGAGCATGAGCCGTCGGAGCGAGTTGATAGCTGCTCGTTAGCTGGAGCGTAGAATCCGTAGCACTAGCGAGCACCTCACGACATGCGTGACGCTATTTTCCAAGACGTGATTGACTCATCTATAGACACGGGAGCTACAGTTAACTGTTTGCCCGATTGAATGGGCTCGCAACCGGAGGAATTCTCGGCAGAGTGTATTAACTCATCTGGCAAAGTGCATTTCTGCGATTGCACTCGCCACAGAGGATGACTGGAGGGCCTAGCACGCACTCAAAGGGACCAACACGCGCTGGGCCATCGCGATGCCCTGATAATCCCTCTCGTTAGACCACCAGAGTTCAAACACTGTTGATGAACACTTGCATGACTGTCGGAGAAATGCTACAACGTATAATTACTCCACGTGAATTTCTCCATATGACAGTGTATTCTCATCGATATTCCGCGTCACGTGAAAAGGATCAAGCCCCACTCAACACTAAATTTGTATTTCGTTTAGCCAAGTATGATCTAGTCTAGACAGCACAATTTTTCCCCTTACATAAATCAATCATTATATATTCCCTGACATTTCACGTCGAACAAATGCCTAATAAATTTTTTTTTCCGGTCTTCAGTGTTATTTAAAGGTCAAATTGTTCATGAGAAAAATTAGTCTGACCTTCTACAAGCTGAGAAATGTCAAAAAAATTTTTTTTTTCAATTCGTCTCATGATGATTTATTGTTAATAGATAACATGTGATAAAACAAAATGACTCGTGAGGGCTTTGGTGGTTTGACGGCATCGCAAATACTACTGTTGGCCTCTGAAGCACCTCGCAAATGTGAAAATACCAGTGGAGAAATTAATCCCACTGGACCATTCAAGTTTTAGCGACACGAGCAGAACAGGTTACAATGCAATAAAAGCATGCAATTAAAGCAATGAAAATCACCAGCCATAAAAGTGATATAAAATAACTGAAACATCACGTACTTCATTGTCGTATGACCACACTCGTCTATGCACCACTCCTGCCGCCAACAGTGTCACTCACAACACATCAAATCCGTTGCGGAAGATTAATCTGATATGCAATACATAGTTATCCGATATGAAATAGTCTGCAGTATATAGGTATAAGCGCGTTAGGATGGTGTTTCGAACGAGGTTGACAACAATAAAATGTTGGGAAAAAGCACTCGGCGAACGACCACAGGAAAAGCTGTCTGTCGGCTTCGATAAAGCGGATGTGCACGGTCCAGACACCCGAATAGACAGGGGGATTTATTTGCCTAGCTCCAACGCCGGCTGCCAAGGCCTTTAGAACTTTTCCGTACACTGTCACCCTCGCAGTGAAAGCTGCTCAACAAGATAAAACTTTCTGCCTGCCATCTTCATGCATTATAATTTTTATCACTCTTCGATAGCATGCTAAATGTCATTGACGAGATATATTTATCCATATCAAGCTTTAGGAGAGGGGAAAAAATATTGATTACAGTGTTTTGATGCTATAGTAGAAGAAAATAACTTGTTCTACAATCAAATATTATTTTTATCAATATTTTCGGATCGTATAATCATTTTTTTCAAGCAGAAGCATTCGACTTTAATTTATTACAGCAAAAAAAAATTGTGTTTTGAGTCAAATCGAGTTCACAAGTCTATGAAAAAAAAAAAATAGTTAATTTTAACATGACATAACAATAAAAAAAATCCTGTTTCAGCTCTTTTAAAAATTTTGTGTCTACAAAATGAATTTGTGAAATTTTTGTTCCTGGAAAAAAAAAAAAAAAATTACAAATTCGTAGTATCTTTAAACAGTTTTTTTTGTTTAAGTATTGTTTAAGTATTAGGGGTGTAAAATAATTGTGTGAACGTAGTAGCGTAATTATTTATTAATATTAAAGATGTTAGTGCTGTTATTTAGTTGAATCTTTTTATGATAATTGTTACTACGGTATTTTAAGTGAAAATATCTTGAAAACTGGTGAATATAAAAATTTTTTTGTAAGAACCTTTTTTGTCGAGAATTTTATTACCTACAAAAAAGGTCCTTGACAAAATTTCCGTAACTTTCACCCCTATCAAGATATTAGCCAGTAAAACGGCCTCAATTTTGTTCTGATACGCATTTTGATAATAACTGATTTTGTTATCGATAAGTGAAAGATTCTTTATCTCCATTTCGAAAGAGGGTAATATAAGGTAAACGAAGGGAAGATAAATTGGGGTAATTGTAAAAGTTGAATTTTTCTATAAACTAATCTCTTATTTTAATTTTTTTCACTGTGTATTGACCTTCTACTTTATTTGAGGATTTTTTAAAAATTCGGAAAAAAGTCTTTATATTATTGTAAAATTTCCGATTCATCCCCTGACCCTTGGCATCCATTGTTTCCCAACAATAAATAATAAATACAGTTTGAAATCCGATTTTATTCTACGGATAAAACTCAATCTTGCCTGGAGAGCATGATTTTAAGACGTGGCTTTCAGTGAAATATTCCACGCCCTTGGCTGCCTCGTTAGAATAATCACAAGACGAAAGGCAACAAAAAAAGCGGAGAAAAAAGTCTTGGATATAACAAAAAAGGTAAAAAAAATTGCGGTTAAAGAAGGAAGAAAATTATCGTGGGAGAGTACACGGGACATCCGGCCCGATGTACACGAGAAGTAGAGAATAAGGGCGGAGAAGCTCGGGAAAATGGCGGAAAGGGGTGCACAAGAGGGAGTCTTGCCTAATTTCCTCGAGGAAGACAAAGACTCGCGTGACTCGACGGGGTTTCACGGTATCGCATTTCCTCTCTGGGGCGTTCCACCCTCATTCTCTCACTCCCTACTTCATCTTCCTGTGCCTGTGTGATGGAAGTTGCGAAAAAAAAGAAGGCAACTGCGCCACCACATGCTCTGCCAGCTGCAATTCGCTTTTCTTCTTTCGTTCATGCTTTCCAACGATAAAATTGGAAAACCATGCCGCCCGCGGAATTGCGACGTCACGCACTACGTAACAATCGCTGTGCTGGCTTGGCCAATCACGTAAATGGCACGCACACAGTAGCATGAATTATTCAGTGTTTCGTGTCGTGGTAAACGACTAATCAAACGGTACACAAGCGACCCAGTGTTTTCACATTCCCCTCATCGCTGTGTAAATGAATCCTTCGCAGGTGGAAATGGACAAAGCATCGCGGTGATTGTGCGTTGTATGTTATTACTCTCGTTATTAATATGCACAAATGCATGTAGTATCCACTCTGATGTAATTAGGTGTTACTAATACAGTTTCAATCTTTAGACAGAACCAACCACTGATTGTTCGAACCAGTGAATGAAATTATTTCAGTGGATCATTGAATAGAGTTTTTTAATCAACAATTATTTGTGTTTTTTTTCGTTTAAATTAATTAATTTTGACAGGATTTTGACACACTGTAAAGTTTAGTATTTTCGAGCAATATACGGGAACCACAGTAACACTGGACTCGCGAGAACGTGCTGAGAGCTCATTTTCGTCGAAATATCGCAAAAAAAAATTTATTCTCGCGTTCACTCATGGTTTCAACGAAATTCCATGACATTTGGACCTACCCGGACCTGGCGCAAGGCATAGTTCACTATTTCCAAGTGATATGCCAACCCCACAGTTACCGGTGGCTCAGGAGGGCGTTCAGAGCACTATTTCCTCTAGATATTGTTAACAAAAAAAATTTTTTTATCCAACTCAATATCTCGAACCTCATTCAATATATGAATAAACATTAATTTTACCTATAATTGTTCAATTTCAAGAATTTGATTGATATTTTTTCAATATATATATTTTGATTGTAGAGCACTTATGGTTATGAATTTGAAGTGTTTCGTAATAAAAATCGGTTTAGGTGAAAAACGAAGTTTCAAACAACTTTTTTTCAATCTCATAAATTGCTTGGCGCTAATTTCTCAACGCAACCCTTATATTTTAGGTCGTGACCATTTCTCTTCGCTTCCCCGGCTGACTCGACCGGGCCTCTGCGCTCATTCTCTCGTCGTCCCTATCACCAGGGCAGAGATTAAGTGGCCAAAGGCGCTGCGAACTTCGTACATTATTGACTCCCCTGCTTTTGCCATCCCGGAAGCTTGCGCCGAGTGAATCCGATCAAGGCGCGGAGGCGTCACCTCGGACTATACACTTTCGATGTATATCCCGTCTATAAGCGTATATGATGTTCTATACTTTTAGATAATGCTCTCACTTCTCATCCTTATTTTCCCACTCACTCGCCTCGTAAATCTTTTTTCTCTCCACTTTCATCCCGTCTCCTTTCTCTCTCGACAATCTCCGCTATTGTTCGACTCGTGAATACGGCTCTCAGCGATCGAAGAATAACACTGCGAGTACTCGCGTGTTATCCATAAAAATACAATTAAGCTGAGGTAATTTATATCCAATTTTTATAGTGAAGAAAAATACCTTCGCTTTTTTTCAATTTATTTTCTACTTTTTTAATTCGTATATATAATTAATTATAATTCCATTATATTTATTTCTACTTTTTACGTTTCGTATATAATTATTTTTTTACTTATTGACAATTCAATAGTCTAAAAAAGCTCTAAAATTATATCCAACTCGAAATTTCTTAAAAGCTAAATATGTTTTTTTTTAAAAAAACCACCAAATATTGCATCAAATTCAAAAATCATTTTTAAAAAGCTCTGCCTCATAAGAAAGCTCCAAATATATTGAAAAGCTTAAAAATGTAAGAAAATCAGCAATTTTTTAAGATTAAAACATTTTAACAGCTTAAAAAAATTTTAAAACCTCGGAAATATTCAAAAATTTAAATATTTAATGAAATAAAAAATTTTTAAAAGTTCACAAGCTCCACAATGCAAAAAAATGTAAGACTTAAATAACCTGAATTTTTTTTAAATTCTCTAAAAATTTTTTTTAGAGTAGATTTTTTATAAAAAGCCTTAAAAATTTTAAAAGCTCGAAATTTTCGATAAACTTAGTGTTTATTAATATTTTTCTATTATTTCCATTCAACTATTATCTTTAAAAAAATTTTCAAAGCTCAGAAATTCAAAAAAAAAAAAAATGAAAATCGTAAAAAATTTTAGTCATAATATTTTCACAACGTATTTTCAATCATTTTTTACGGACTTTTAGATATATTGCTACATGATAATATATATAGGGATTATAAAAAAAAAAACAAACTAACAGATTTGGGGGAGTTTTATATGGGTTGGAATATCCAACCAAGTTTTCCGTCTCTGGATATCGAGGAAAGTTCAATGAAGCCAATAGTTCCATATGGTATCACGTGAGAGCTTAAACCGCAAAGCTATAAAGACAACACCGAGCTTTCTCTCGCGATCTATACACGCGCCTCACAGAACCAACAACAACGGACTTTGTTGGCCCATGTTCACCGTGGCAAACGAGTTGCCACTGTTTATATAGACTGTGGTCAACCAACTACGCTGAAAGTCCAGTCTTGCTCAATACGCCACAAACTATAGAAATGAAAGCTTGATTCTGTACGTTTGCCGCTATCAAATCCCAAATTAACCTCATTAAACGTACAGCCAATAAACTCGCAGCTTTTCTCGGCTCCCAATCGAAATTTTTATTAGATTCACATCAAGCCAGATATAACCTAATTATATCTACATACTATATACTTTAATACGAGCTTAAAAAACCTTTATATCCCAGTACGGGCGGTAATAGCTTGATAATTAATTGCATTAATCAGAATAAAGTTGATTAACCTCAAATTTCTTAACATAAAAGATCAGTAGACTGAAAATTCATAGTTTAAAAAATGCGTTTTATAGTTTAACAAGGAAAAAATCTTGCTTAAACTCAAAAAAAAAAAAAATGCAAAAGAGGAAATTAAAATAGAATAGATTAAAAATTTTTTTTGTTAATAAAAATTCATCGATCGATAAATTGGAAAAAAAAATTATTTTATAATGAAAAAAGGTAGAAAAAATTAAATTAGGGATTTTTTTCTTAATTTTTTTCCTTTTATAGTTTGTAAATCAGGATAAAAAACAAGGAAATTATGGTTTGACAGGACTGGTGTGACCTCACGATTGTTAGCCAAGCGCAAGTGCTCGCCGAGAAAATCAAGCTTACCCGTGAGACGCCGAGTCATTAAAGGGATTGTCGTTGTCAAGCTCCATAACATATAGGAAGCGTACATGGACTGTGGCACACAGGCACCTGACGGTATTATAGCCTTTAGGCCATATATCTGTATGGCTCACGTCGCCTCGTATCGTCTGGCGAGACACTGGGATTTTCCAGGCGTGAGACGAAACGGGAAGGATCTCGGACGCGCCGAGAATGAGCGAATCCACCGTATACACTCATACGCTGTGCCAGTGTGCTGTCTCGGGAAGTACACCACCATGAATTACGTCCCTCCACACCACGAATGTTCGAATTACGTCGGATGAGCTTTATTTATTTTTTCCTCTGACACGTCACGTTGAAAAATGCACGCGCGTCGCTATCTACGCTTTTTCCCTTCTTGTCCTCCCTACATCCATCTTCTCAAAACGTATAAATCCGTTAAATAGCCACGATGAATTTCATATTCACCCTATAAATGATCCAATATTAATTACAATTTTATACAACCTTATTAAAAAAAAAAAAATTTTCTCTGCAAAATTATCACAAATCTCAACTTTCAAACATAGAAAAACGTTTATTAATGCTAAAAATATTATAATTCTTTAAAAATTCATCGAAAAAAAATTTTTTTAATATTTAAAAAAAAAAGATAACCAACAATAGGAACTGTTGGAGTCAGTTAAACAGTAAAGATTAACATTTAGTGAATAATAATAAATTTCTTCTTTGAAAAAATTCAAAATTCAGGAAATATCTGTCGAATGCGCGGGAAATAAAAATGTCGTGTATGTGCAAATTACGCGAACATTTAATTTTCCAGTTTATAAAAGTAATCTCAAAGTTTTTAATTAAAATTCCGGCGTGTATTATTTTAAATACAAGAAATTCGAAAAAAAAAATTCTGCAATATAATTGTATTTTCCTTTGTTTCGCAGATATCCCAAGAATATACCGTGAATTACCCGGTTCAAAGTCGCAGGACATCTCACGGAGTAGGAAGCATCGTGGGTCTGCGACTGGTGGCCGAGGCCCGTCACTTTGGCAGCGTCGGCGGAAGCGTGAAAATCCGTTGTCTAGCAACCATAGGATCCCGGAGCTTTGGAGCAGAGAAGCTCGTGCACATGGCACTGGTAAATAATCAGCGACTGAGCGCAGGTGACCACCGAAACAGTCCCAACAACACGGCAAGTCTCATGAGACTGGACCTCATGCTCATAGTCATTCTTGTCATCGGTGCAACGTGATGATTAATCTACAATGACAACACGTGTCGTGTAATTAGTAACGGCCCACACTGTCCATCTCACTAAAAATAGTGTCAACTATGGTACACGTAATTGTTAGGAACTAGTCAATGCCACTGGGATGATACACGACAACTACTTATGAGAAGAGTTTGATTAATTTTTTTTTCCATTAACCTCGATAATTCAGTTGAGTTGCAGTAATTAACTTGGTTATTTCCCCTCACTCGCGCGAGGATCAATGGGCTTTATGACCAATTACTCAAGGCTTAATGCTAAAGGAAGTTGAGGAGACGATGGCAAGTCAGATTATGGAGATAAAAATGAATAATGGCACCGCAGGCTGAAGAAAGAGTAGATATCTTGAGGTTTATGCTGTGACTGGTGCTCAGGAATATCTATATAGAATTTTCCGACTGTTACCCAAGGATAGAATTATTTTACCAATGATTCTTAAACCGATTTCATTGAATAATTGATTTTCGTTATAGGAAAAATCTGAATTGGGAGAGTGTAAATTCAAAACTGCTTTTATAATTGCGTCATTCATTGAATAATAAGTATTTTTTATATTCAGAATAAATTTTAAGATATTTAATTGAGATGAAAAATTAATGAAAAATTTTTTTGTCAATTTTTTAAAGGGGAATTTTCTTGAAAAAATCGCAGTTTTCGTGGATTTTTTTTTAGTTTTTTAACGATAACTCGATAAATAAACAAAATAGGGAAAAAAGTTACTAAAGATAAATGATTAGGGATAACATTACCTATAAAAAATGTTGAATAAACTTTTTTGTATCTCTCTCAATTTTGGAGATATTTTTGGTTTTGTGAAATTTTTATTTTTTAAAATATCTCGAAAACTAAACGAAATAGGAAAAAATGTTTTACTATACTTTTTGTAGAAAATTTAATTTTCTATCGTTTTTGTCTTATAACATTTTTCAGTATTTTGTTTATTTACCGAGTTATCGACAAAAAACTGAAAAAAAAAACTTGAAAACAGCGAAATTTCCCAGAGAATTACGTCCTTCAAAAATTTGACAAAAATAAAAAAAAAATTTATTTTCTTTATTTAAAATCAGATAACACATTTTTTATATTATTTAAGCTTAAAAACAAAAAATATTTATATTTGGCTGACATAACGTTGATTTTTCTACTGAAAAAACGTGAAAGTAGCGATTCCGACTTTTTAATTTAACTTACAGTGCTTTAAAACATGAATTTCTTGATCATACTAACATTAAAAAAAATTACCATAAAAATACTATCAAATTTTAACTGAAAAAACAGGTAAATTAAATTATTAAAAACATTAATTTAAAACATTTAATGACAGATTTTTCTACAAAATGTCCAATTTTTCTAATTCAATTCTCAGAAGTTGAGAAAAAAAAATTTTTTTTGTCGTTTATTCAGAATATAAAAATTCACAGCCCACAAAATATAATAATTTCTTCAATAAATCATATTGTTACTATATAAAAAGAAAAAATCGTACAACAAATTGTTTGATATAATTAGAATTAATTTTTTCAAACACAGTTGACGATCATATTTTCATTTATATAATCAAATTTGCATATTCATTGTTAAATTTGTATCGAAAAACTGCCGTAAATCTCTCTAATGCTGTGATCGAATTATACATAATGATCCTCGAAGCTATATATTGGGCAATCATCGCATAATGAAAGTCACAACCACAATCCCACAAATACAGATTATTAAATCCTGTCACGATGCGGCTGCGGTAATTCACGAGTCTACAAGTCCAGGGACATATCAATAGGACTCCAAAGAGCGAGATACCGCTTTATCGCTGAGAACACCGAGCACCAGAATTCTCTTAATAACGATTGATTGATAGCCTCACAAAATAGCCCGAGGCCTAAACATGGATATTAATTGCTCGAACCATGAGAGATGAAATCCCGAGTCTGCTTAGAACCATCGTTACTCCTCTCACATCCCCCAATAATTCCATCAGATTTATTATTGCTTCCATTTAACCAAAAAAAAAAAAAAATTAATCATACAAAAACAATAAAAAAATTCTCTCAGCTTAAAATTAATTTTAAAAAGTGACTTTTATAAATTTAATTATATAAATAAATCATTTATTATTGATATTAAAGCTCAATTTGTTTTTTTTTTTTAAGTTTTATATGGGTTGGAATATCCAACCAAGTTTTCCGTCTCTGGATATCGAGGAAAGTTCAATGAAGCCAATAGTTCCATATGGTATCACGTGAGAGCTTAAACCGCAAAGCTATAAAGACAACACCGAGCTTTCTCTCGCGATCTATACACGCGCCTCACAGAACCAACAACAACGGACTTTGTTGGCCCATGTTCACCGTGGCAAACGAGTTGCCACTGTTTATATAGACTGTGGTCAACCAACTACGCTGAAAGTCCAGTCTTGCTCAATACGCCACAAACTATAGAAATGAAAGCTTGATTCTGTACGTTTGCCGCTATCAAATCCCAAATTAACCTCATTAAACGTACAGCCAATAAACTCGCAGCTTTTCTCGGCTCCCAATCGAAATTTTTATTAGATTCACATCAAGCCAGATATAACCTAATTATATCTACATACTATATACTTTAATACGAGCTTAAAAAACCTTTATATCCCAGTACGGGCGGTAATAGCTTGATAATTAATTGCATTAATCAGAATAAAGTTGATTAACCTCAAATTTCTTAACATAAAAGATCAGTAGACTGAAAATTCATAGTTTAAAAAATGCGTTTTATAGTTTAACAAGGAAAAAATCTTGCTTAAACTCAAAAAAAAAAAAAATGCAAAAGAGGAAATTAAAATAGAATAGATTAAAAATTTTTTTTGTTAATAAAAATTCATCGATCGATAAATTGGAAAAAAAAATTATTTTATAATGAAAAAAGGTAGAAAAAATTAAATTAGGGATTTTTTTCTTAATTTTTTTCCTTTTATAGTTTGTAAATCAGGATAAAAAACAAGGAAATTATGGTTTGACAGGACTGGTGTGACCTCACGATTGTTAGCCAAGCGCAAGTGCTCGCCGAGAAAATCAAGCTTACCCGTGAGACGCCGAGTCATTAAAGGGATTGTCGTTGTCAAGCTCCATAACATATAGGAAGCGTACATGGACTGTGGCACACAGGCACCTGACGGTATTATAGCCTTTAGGCCATATATCTGTATGGCTCACGTCGCCTCGTATCGTCTGGCGAGACACTGGGATTTTCCAGGCGTGAGACGAAACGGGAAGGATCTCGGACGCGCCGAGAATGAGCGAATCCACCGTATACACTCATACGCTGTGCCAGTGTGCTGTCTCGGGAAGTACACCACCATGAATTACGTCCCTCCACACCACGAATGTTCGAATTACGTCGGATGAGCTTTATTTATTTTTTCCTCTGACACGTCACGTTGAAAAATGCACGCGCGTCGCTATCTACGCTTTTTCCCTTCTTGTCCTCCCTACATCCATCTTCTCAAAACGTATAAATCCGTTAAATAGCCACGATGAATTTCATATTCACCCTATAAATGATCCAATATTAATTACAATTTTATACAACCTTATTAAAAAAAAAAAAATTTTCTCTGCAAAATTATCACAAATCTCAACTTTCAAACATAGAAAAACGTTTATTAATGCTAAAAATATTATAATTCTTTAAAAATTCATCGAAAAAAAATTTTTTTAATATTTAAAAAAAAAAGATAACCAACAATAGGAACTGTTGGAGTCAGTTAAACAGTAAAGATTAACATTTAGTGAATAATAATAAATTTCTTCTTTGAAAAAATTCAAAATTCAGGAAATATCTGTCGAATGCGCGGGAAATAAAAATGTCGTGTATGTGCAAATTACGCGAACATTTAATTTTCCAGTTTATAAAAGTAATCTCAAAGTTTTTAATTAAAATTCCGGCGTGTATTATTTTAAATACAAGAAATTCGAAAAAAAAAATTCTGCAATATAATTGTATTTTCCTTTGTTTCGCAGATATCCCAAGAATATACCGTGAATTACCCGGTTCAAAGTCGCAGGACATCTCACGGAGTAGGAAGCATCGTGGGTCTGCGACTGGTGGCCGAGGCCCGTCACTTTGGCAGCGTCGGCGGAAGCGTGAAAATCCGTTGTCTAGCAACCATAGGATCCCGGAGCTTTGGAGCAGAGAAGCTCGTGCACATGGCACTGGTAAATAATCAGCGACTGAGCGCAGGTGACCACCGAAACAGTCCCAACAACACGGCAAGTCTCATGAGACTGGACCTCATGCTCATAGTCATTCTTGTCATCGGTGCAACGTGATGATTAATCTACAATGACAACACGTGTCGTGTAATTAGTAACGGCCCACACTGTCCATCTCACTAAAAATAGTGTCAACTATGGTACACGTAATTGTTAGGAACTAGTCAATGCCACTGGGATGATACACGACAACTACTTATGAGAAGAGTTTGATTAATTTTTTTTTCCATTAACCTCGATAATTCAGTTGAGTTGCAGTAATTAACTTGGTTATTTCCCCTCACTCGCGCGAGGATCAATGGGCTTTATGACCAATTACTCAAGGCTTAATGCTAAAGGAAGTTGAGGAGACGATGGCAAGTCAGATTATGGAGATAAAAATGAATAATGGCACCGCAGGCTGAAGAAAGAGTAGATATCTTGAGGTTTATGCTGTGACTGGTGCTCAGGAATATCTATATAGAATTTTCCGACTGTTACCCAAGGATAGAATTATTTTACCAATGATTCTTAAACCGATTTCATTGAATAATTGATTTTCGTTATAGGAAAAATCTGAATTGGGAGAGTGTAAATTCAAAACTGCTTTTATAATTGCGTCATTCATTGAATAATAAGTATTTTTTATATTCAGAATAAATTTTAAGATATTTAATTGAGATGAAAAATTAATGAAAAATTTTTTTGTCAATTTTTTAAAGGGGAATTTTCTTGAAAAAATCGCAGTTTTCGTGGATTTTTTTTTAGTTTTTTAACGATAACTCGATAAATAAACAAAATAGGGAAAAAAGTTACTAAAGATAAATGATTAGGGATAACATTACCTATAAAAAATGTTGAATAAACTTTTTTGTATCTCTCTCAATTTTGGAGATATTTTTGGTTTTGTGAAATTTTTATTTTTTAAAATATCTCGAAAACTAAACGAAATAGGAAAAAATGTTTTACTATACTTTTTGTAGAAAATTTAATTTTCTATCGTTTTTGTCTTATAACATTTTTCAGTATTTTGTTTATTTACCGAGTTATCGACAAAAAACTGAAAAAAAAAACTTGAAAACAGCGAAATTTCCCAGAGAATTACGTCCTTCAAAAATTTGACAAAAATAAAAAAAAAATTTATTTTCTTTATTTAAAATCAGATAACACATTTTTTATATTATTTAAGCTTAAAAACAAAAAATATTTATATTTGGCTGACATAACGTTGATTTTTCTACTGAAAAAACGTGAAAGTAGCGATTCCGACTTTTTAATTTAACTTACAGTGCTTTAAAACATGAATTTCTTGATCATACTAACATTAAAAAAAATTACCATAAAAATACTATCAAATTTTAACTGAAAAAACAGGTAAATTAAATTATTAAAAACATTAATTTAAAACATTTAATGACAGATTTTTCTACAAAATGTCCAATTTTTCTAATTCAATTCTCAGAAGTTGAGAAAAAAAAATTTTTTTTGTCGTTTATTCAGAATATAAAAATTCACAGCCCACAAAATATAATAATTTCTTCAATAAATCATATTGTTACTATATAAAAAGAAAAAATCGTACAACAAATTGTTTGATATAATTAGAATTAATTTTTTCAAACACAGTTGACGATCATATTTTCATTTATATAATCAAATTTGCATATTCATTGTTAAATTTGTATCGAAAAACTGCCGTAAATCTCTCTAATGCTGTGATCGAATTATACATAATGATCCTCGAAGCTATATATTGGGCAATCATCGCATAATGAAAGTCACAACCACAATCCCACAAATACAGATTATTAAATCCTGTCACGATGCGGCTGCGGTAATTCACGAGTCTACAAGTCCAGGGACATATCAATAGGACTCCAAAGAGCGAGATACCGCTTTATCGCTGAGAACACCGAGCACCAGAATTCTCTTAATAACGATTGATTGATAGCCTCACAAAATAGCCCGAGGCCTAAACATGGATATTAATTGCTCGAACCATGAGAGATGAAATCCCGAGTCTGCTTAGAACCATCGTTACTCCTCTCACATCCCCCAATAATTCCATCAGATTTATTATTGCTTCCATTTAACCAAAAAAAAAAAAAAATTAATCATACAAAAACAATAAAAAAATTCTCTCAGCTTAAAATTAATTTTAAAAAGTGACTTTTATAAATTTAATTATATAAATAAATCATTTATTATTGATATTAAAGCTCAATTTGTTTTTTTTTTTTTTTTTCATGAAAATTGAATTCTTCTCAGAAATTGTTCACCATGTGAGAGAAAGTATAAATAATACATAGGGTGCGTGATATATAAATATAATTGTAAAGTTACAAAAAAAAAAATGCACGATGAAAATGTATAGTTATTAAAAAGAAAAAAAAAAAATGAGCGAGACAAATGTGTTAATTAATAGTATTATAAACAGAGATAAAATTGTAATCTAATAAAAGAGATAAAATGTGCAAACGTGTGTTTTAAAGATGTATTATTATATCGGCAGGTGTTGGGCAGAAAAATTTAAATTTCTCCAATATATAATTTTGCGTAGCGCAAAAAAACATCGGCTATATTTTTTTTTTTCGGGTCTTGTATATATAAAAAAAAAACACAGTTTATCATGTTTTAAAACCTCCTCTAAAAAAAATCTGCAAAAATCTTTTTCCCCATCTTTTTTTACACGTAATATAAATAATAAAATAAACAAATACAACATTTTAATGTTAATAATCACAAAAAGTGGTGTGAAAAAAAGGAAAAAAAAATTATTTAAAATTATATTTCAATCATTTTTGCAGATTTTAAAATTCGTTTGCAACCTTGAAAAATCCTTGCATCAGACTGATTTTTCTAGAAAGCTTTTAAAACATAATGAACCATAATTTTTCGATACACGAACCTGAAAAACTAAAATAATTTTTTATTAAAAAATTTTTATATTGAAGAAATTCAAGTATTTTCTCCCGACATTTTTTTATTGCGATGTGATACATCCTTAATAATTAATATATATATATAATGATGTATGAGTGCGATTTACGAGGGAAATTTCAAACTTGAGAAATATTAAGTTATAATATATTAAGGAAATTCAACGCTGCGACTGGCCTCGCTGCACATATCATCATCAAAGCGTGTTTCAACTACATTTCCATTTTCAGACAACACACATCCAAGTACAATTCGTTCGCCTGCCTCACTTCCTGTTAACTTTAATGGGGAATGTTTTGCCCCTACTCCTGACTTACAGTCACTTTAACTGTCCAGCAAAGCTCTGTTCAAATAAATTCACGACAATTGTATATGGCTAAGCCCGTATATAAGTCACAAATAAACAAACATTTAAAATAAAAATAAATAAAAAATAAAATATGATGGGTATATAGAGAAAAACAAAACATTTGAGTATATTTTTTTTTTCATGCGCAACTGATCTGGATTAGCGTCGGTAGGTTTTTATTGCTAATCGATAACTGATTTTTTTTATCGTCCAGAGATATATCTGCAGATAATATGTCCAGATATTCTGCTTACGCGTGGATTATTCCGGTGACCTGAATTTATTTCATATCCGTTTTATTCTTGTTTTTTCGTGACAAGCTGACCTGATTCTTCTTTATCGCTGAAGATCATTTTATTCCGCTTTTCTCGAGCAGATAAAAACACACGTGAAATATCCCACTAACACTTGGGACTATAAACTACACGAAAAATAATAAATCGAAAAATTCAAAAATTAAATTCATTGTTCTATTCATTTATTGATTTAAGATTTTTTTTAGGTGATTTTTTTTTTATTTATTTTCTATTTTTAAAATGTATTGATTTTTAAAAAATACTGATTAAAAAAATTGAAATATGCACATTTTAAGACTTGAAAAAAAAAAGTTTAATATATTTAAGCTTTTAGAAATTTTTGAATGATTTTTTTTCAAAAAACCGTGCATACTCGCTTACAGTCAGGCGATATATAACTGTTGGTACGATCAATATTTCAATTTTTCCGATGGCCGAGCTTGACAGAACCTTTAATAAATATGCTGCGAGTTTTTGAAGTTTCCAATCTCGATATATCGATGGAAATTTTCAATTTTCAACGAGCAATTCGATTTCCGGAAATTTTCCTCGTCAGCGAAGGAATTTTACGCTTATAGACGACCTTATATATCTTTATATTCATAAAGATATATAATATAAGTATATTTAACGTTAAAGGCACGACGAACGAATGGTTTTGGATAAATCTAAATTAATCCTAAAAAATAATTTCATTCGAAAAAAATCTTTTATTTCGAAACAAAATCAAAATCCAATTTTTTTTCCTAAAAAAAAAACATTTTTTCAAAAAATATTTACTTGGAAAAAAAAAAATTTTTTGACTATTTAAAAATTTTGATTGAAAATCCCTTTTTAAAATTGTAAAATTATGGTGCTTCCCTCAACTTTCAGCCCTGTAATCCCAAAAAAAAAATCTCTACTCATTGACTCTCTACTCTAAATTCAAAATAAAAATATAAAAAAGTGAATTAATTTATAATAAATAATTTTAACAGTTTTTTATATAGGTTACATAAACTAAACCTAAACTCTAATCGATTAGTAAAAAATATAAAATTGTGAATAAACAGGAACTATATCAAATTAAATGAATGAATGTAAGTGCTTCACTTTGAAAATAAAAATTGCAAAATATTATAAGTTGTTTAAGCCGAGCCATATAAGTTATAAAACCATAAAATGTGAAAATCAGATGTGGATGATATGATTGAGAAATATTTAAGCTAAAAAAAAAAAACCAAATGTATAAACACAATTCTAAATTTACTTATTAATATCTGCACGAAATAACCAAAAAAAAAAAAACTTTTGTCTATAAAAATGGCAGTTGCTGTGTAATGGAATGAAAAAAAAAATTTTTAAGTATGTGTAACCCGTGACACAGGACACACACAGACACAATTAGATATAAAAATTACTGCATTGATATTACACCATAATAAAAATATATATAAATGTATATTGCAATAATATGCCAAGTGACAAAAATATAATCGCACGGCATATAATGGAAAAAAAATATTCTGTTTTATGGGCTATTTCTTTTATAGATTCATTTCAAGTTTTACCTCAAATTCATAGTGCTATTCTACAATAAGTGTTTTTTTTTTTACTATGATATAACATGCCTATATTTAATATTGATTATCCTATGAAACTGTAATATAATAACAAAACAATTTATATTTGTCGTATAAATTGTTGTAACGTAAATATAAATTTGGAATTTAAAGTTCGGAGAAAAATAAATTTAATTAATAGTATTCATATTTCAAATTTGTATATTAAACTACTAATTTATTCTTTTTTATTATTATTCAAAAGGAAAAGTCAGTAAAAAATTAATTATTTGAATTTTCATATTAAAAATTTCATTTTTTTTTTAGAAAAGTATTTTTTTTTTCTCAATAAAAAGTGACAAAAAATGAACAATATGGAATAGTTTCTATCATAAAACAAAAATTTTTTTTCGTGAAATAATTATAAAATGATTAAAAAAAAAACAATAAAACCAATTTCTCTAAAAAAAAAATTTTTTTCGGTATCACATACAAAATTCTAAAAAAGTAATCACACAATTGTAATTTTTCCCAATTGAAAAAAAGTAAAAATAGACAATAGGAGCAGTTTTTTTAATAAAAAAAATTATTTTTCTTATCAATAAAATTTTTTTTTCGTCTCACGATAAAATTTCAAACAAAAAAGTCAGTAGTAATTTTTTCCAATAGAAAGTGATAAAAAATAAACAATAGTCATCCGTGAAAAAAAAACAAACGATACAGCTAAAAACAAACGGAAAAAAAAAGTTTTTACTCTGCGTATCTTACGTGACTTTAAAGTAAAACAAAAGACACATACACACTCGATAAAACGAATTGGAAAATCCGGGTATGAACGTGACAGCATTGCAAAAGCATTGGCCCTCGCGACGTGTTATTTCTTTCTTTCTCCTCAATACTTGCCAGTTGCCTTTGCCGTTTTGCATCCTCGTCGTCGTCGTCGTCGTCGTCGTCGCGTATCTTGAGGCGACACCGAAAGACTTTTGCTGCGCCGAGATTTTATCCAACGATCTCCGACAGGCGTGTATGGTTCCAATTTTTCAACACAAAAAGAGCAAAAGTGCAGATAAGAAAAAAAAAAAAGTTTTAAAAAGAAAAATATAAAAAGTGTGCAGTGCTTTCAGTGCAGGCAGCAGCAGCATTACATGCTTATATCTAGCACATATCCAACTACAGTTTTATACCGGGATAACCATCTCAAAACGCATACAGAGGATATTTATAAACATGTATACATATGCTCATGAACGCATATACGAACGCATGTGAGGCAGTTTTCCACTCTCAACAATATTATCTGGATTACATCTAGTACTTTGCATTGCAATAGACAGATTAATTTCTTATCCAACAATCTGCATGCCTGAAAAATTTCACGAGATTACATCGACCAATTGCTGGCTATGAATTATCAATTTTTTTCATTAAGCCCTGTTGAAAAAAAAAACGATTTCTAAAAATTTTTCGTATCATTATTTATTTCATTCAATCTTTGTAGACTTAATCCGCAAATATTTAACCATTAAAAGGATAAAAAAAAAATTTTTTCGACTTTTAATCAAAAAATCATTAACAACTGATGGTAAGTATTTTCAGTATATTTTTGTTTTTTACTTTTTCAAGTATTTTATAAGGATAGAAAAAATATTTTGCCACTCAAAACCGCGTGAAAATGTGTCTGCAATGTTTTATTTTCAAGAAATAAAATTTTTTTACTTTTATACACATTATTTTCTAAAAAATCGCTGATCCTGTATATGCATTGACGCGTTATTTATGAGAAGAAAATGGCTGTATGCACGGTAAACCAGTATTATGATTGGAGTCGCAGTGTATATTGGTATCGAGCGCCTGGAATGCGATTCGACGAGTTCCAGGGGTGTTGAGCGAGGTAACATGATCGAAAACACGATGTGGCAGAGACGGAGGAGGTTGAAAATTTCAGAAGCAAAGACAGAGAGGCTATATACACCTGTAATATCTTCCACATAACACGCTCGAAGCAATCCGAGGAGAGAAAATGATGAAAATTTATGTATCAATGTAGTAACCTTTGAAAATATTACACGTGTATATAAAAATATACGACGGAAAAAAATAAGTGGATCACGGAAAATGATAAATAAATACCTCTAAAATTACAACCCTTATTTTTCCAACCTTTACCACAGAAAATCCATCGTAAAATCCGAAAATTCTGAATTCAAATGCCGCAAAACCAACTTTTAACACGGTACAAGTCTTTTTTCAACAGAGTTAAAAACAATTAATTAACGGGCTTTATTGCACAACTAAGGGTTTCTCGGCAGAAAAACTAAAATTTCGCCAATATATAGAAGTAAAAAAAAAATTTTCATTGTTGAAAATTGAAAAAACTCGATGATAAAAGCAGCAAAAAATCACAGTCCTATTTCTATGCCTCAAATCTCAAATACTGCCAAATATTGTATTATTATCCATTTAATTAGAGAAATTTCAATTTCCTATTAAATTTTACAATCATGATATTTTTAAATATTCATAGGAACTGAATTAATTTTTTTCCCTGAGAATAAGTGGCTATAACAAGCTTTTTTTTTATTATTAATCAAAAAAAAAAAATTTTTAACGACGGATTTTTTAAAATTATCATTAAAAATTTTTTGTTTATCAAAAATCATCATGCTCGTTTTTTATAAATTGTGGTCACTGATAAGTATTTTTATTTTTAATTAACAGTGCAGTCAATTCGCACACATTTTGAACAGTCAAAAAATCGCTTTGAAATTTTACCAAATCAATCAGACATAATTTGAAACTAATGTAAGTACGATTTTTCATCGATTTTCAATTAGTTTACCCTCATGACAGTACAACCATAATTATAGAATCGAAAAAAAAAATTAATAAGTATAGGAAACAAAAGTAATCAATATAGAAAGCGGAAAAATGTCTTAAGCAAGAGAAAATATGAAGAATTGGTGTAGGCCTCGTAATTCACAGCGAGTTATGTAGTAGGGTGAGCTCCTTAAACTCGAAGCGGAGTTTAGGAGCCCCGAGGATGGCAAAATGAACGGCTCTTCGGTGACTTCTGGCTCCACGGGCTTCGACCGTTCGACCCATAATACCCACAGCCGTTTGTCATATAAACTCTCTGTCGACTCTCGCCCACATCCTCTGCGTCTCGCACCTCGGATATATGCCAAGAATCGCGTCGTGCCACTGTGTATATATGCGCACTCAGTTTATATATTTGCCCTGAAATTGGGTAGCACGTCGCGCGCGAGAGTGTGCACTGATGCGAGAAGATGCATGAATCTACTTCTCAAACTTATATACCGGCAGATATTCTCCAGTCATCATATAATGTCTGTCTGCATCGTCCTTACTTGCCACGAGCTCAATGCCTAACGTACAAATCGCGTCACATGTGTATCCGGCAGTCGCTCTGCTCATGTTTGATGGCGTCCTCGAAGATTAAGCGCTGCTGGCAAACACCTGGAATTATTTGTCCAGCAGCAAGATTGGATACGTGCCAGCCCCTGACGCTTCCGACGTCGACGAGCATGACGATAAAGCTGAATGTGCCTTGAAGACAAATTCATCCCTTTGGTCTAATCGAAAATCACAGGCCGCAAATTTTTTTTTTTTTTTTTTTACAATTTTTATCCCATTTTTCTTTAAAAAAACATTGAAAATATTTTTTATTTCAATTTTAGTTAATTAATTAATTCAATTACCAATTGAAAAAAATCAACTGTATAAATATAACCATGGTTGTATATTAATTTTCAATGACTTCAAGTTTTTTATCAACATTTTTTTTTTTTTTTTTTCAACTTCGGAACAGAAGAAATTTTTTTACGATTTTTTGAAATACCCAAAAAAATTTTTATTACCCTTTGGCAAATATTTTGGTGATAAATAATGAAATTATCATCTATTTGTATTGATAAATTTCATATATGTCGATGATAATAGAAAAAAAAATATTTTCTAATCATCCAAGTTAAAAAATCACAATTTGTCAGCATTTTCAATCAATTTCAATATTTTTTGCCGAATGAATATTACGTTTAAATGATTTATTTTCAATCTACAAGCAGTAGAAATTTTTTCTGATTTTCTAGAACATAATTATTGCATCTATCAATAATTTTATGACAACATTAATTGAATTTTTATCTATTTCAATAGTTATCTTTACGTGTAAAACTGAAAAAATTAATAAAAACAATAAAAACTTCAAGTGTTTTAAATTAAAAAAATTTTTTTCCTCAGCTTAAACATTTCAACAACTTTTTTATCCTTCATATCAATTAATGAATTAATATAAAAAATGAGTGAAAAAAGTTGGTATTAAAAGTTGGTATTAAAATGTTTCAATTTGCTGATGGAAAAAATTCCGAATAGAAGTATCCTATTGTATAAAAACTTAAGTTTTTTCTTTTATCACTCACCATTTCATGTCTTGAGCTCAGTAAAGAAATTTTTTTCGCTGAATAAATAATTTTTCCACTGAAACCAATGGCCAGCGAGTTTATATACGGTATCATATGTCCGCGAAATATCTCGCAAAAAATATAGTAAAAGTGCAAATGTATCCATACAATAATTTTTGGGGGTACGGCGCTTTGTTCTCGCGGCCGAGCAGCCGGAAGTATTCCTCAGACCATACAAAGTGAGGCCATTACTCGACGACGTATCCGAGCGTTTTGTCAAGGATTTTCCGCTTTAAAGAGAAGGAGAGAATACCCTTCTTTCGTCTGCGTCTCCTACTTTCTCGCCCTTTTCCCTCTTCCGTTTTTGGGCGTGCCTCGCCCACGCTTTCTCAGTTGATGCACATATCCCAGGTATTACTTGGCTGCCTCTCACACCCCCGCCCACCTTTTTCACCGCTGAACACATTCCACAGCAATTCCAGCGAGGTTTTCCGACCACTTCTCGCTCGAGAAGTTCATATCCCCTCGAGCTTCGTGTCTTTCCGCATGCCATTGTTATCCCCAAACAGAGCAACTCCAAAGTAAGAGCTAAATAAACCCTAAAACCCGAAAAAAAAAAATCAAAAGTATATGTAAAAACATTCTACAAGATGTCCAGCGATTTTTCTCGAACGTTTCATAGGGATGAAGCCAATTGAAGAAATTTCCAATCAGTTGTCTATTGATTTTTCTCAGACATTTCGAAAGGATTGAAATAATTGTAAAAAATCCTTTGCGAGATGAAAGTAATTGTAAAAATCCCTCCGAGTTGTCCTGCGATTGTTTTCGGACATTTTACAGGAATGGAATTAATTAAAAAAAATTCCTACAAACTATCCGCCTAATCCACTTGCTGTAAGTAAATTTTCCTTCATTTTCACTCGTTGCTCATTCGGATGAGACAAGAACTGGTCTATCGCTCATTCCAGCGATGTTTCTTCGACTATTCGCCCTCGAAGTTTAGAAACGAACCTTCAAAATTCCATCTTTTCTGTTTTTTTTTTATCCAGTACAACAGGGTTGCACGTCGAGTGTGATACGGCTTCAAAAAAAGGGGCGTTTCTATATTAAAAAAAAAAAAATTTATCAGTGTAATTTTCCTCCAAGTGAAAAAATTCAAATAAAATCTAGTTACCCATGTAATTTTAAAAAAGTTGATTGTACACAGAGAAAATAGAATTGAAAACTTTGTATTAGAGTATTGAAAGGCACTGGGGGGTGAGTTAACTCCCCTGGAGACTTGTGAAATTATTCATCCTCCTCTGTATAACTCCTGGCGTGTCCTTGAGCTCTGCTGTAAAAGTCAAACCATGTATACATGCGCCTTTATTTATGTATATAGCTCTCACCTCTGCAGCACGACGAGTTTGAAGAAGTATACAATTTATTTTGCCACGGGGAACAACGGATGAATTATTTATTTCTAAATACCTAACGAGAGTCGCGTTTGCCCGCGAGGATCACGGTTTTATCTTTTTCCTGTCTCTGGCTCTTTTTCTGCGCATTTTCTGTCATTCTTATTCACCTTATTCATGCTCACCCCTGACGCGATGCAAGTATATCTTCAAATTTAGCAGGTTAGAACGTGTGAAACTGGAAAAAACTAGAAAAATCAATTTTAACTTGAAGTGTCTTAATTAAACATGACTATATAAATAAAACTTTAGAATATTTTAATTTGTTATTACCAAGGTAACTACGGAAAAAAGAAAAGATTTTGTTGATTTCATTAAAAAATAATTTAATTTACTCAACTCTATACGCAGATGCAACATGCAAGGGTTCGTTAACGTCCCAAACGTTTTCTCTGATTTCCAGGACGCGTAAATACATATCTCATGAATAGTCCTTCCATGACTTGGGGTTTCACGCGAGAGACTGGATTCACTGCGACACCGGCCGTGATAAAATTACGCGCTCTGTATACATCTATATGTAGAAACTCACCAGTCATGAATATACATTAAATGATGAAGGGATTACCGCACTATAGTTCCATTCTACGGATTAAAATCTCCCATAGTCGCCATTGTTTTCTCAAAGTGTATGAATAATTATATTATTGATACAACTACCTGAATTAAAATTGTTATTATTATTTTTTTTTTTTTTTCTAGTTAACTTGAAAAAAAAAATTTTTTTCGCTGATAAATCGGTAAGGAAGCCAGATATCGAAAAATATCATCAGAAGGAAATTAATCGAAATTAAATTCTCAACAAAAAATATATTAAACATTTTCTTATATCACGATTAATTACCGAAATGTTAGCAATATTTGAAAAATCATGTTTTTCCAAATTTTGAGAATAGATCGAAAATCACAAAAAAATTTACGAAACCTTTTTTTTAGAGAATTAAAATCCTGTTAATTTGAATGGAATAATATTTTTCGATATCTTTCATATTAAACTGGAAAAAAAGATTACAAAAACTGAGAAAACGACAAGTTGACGTTTTGAAAAAATTTTTTCATGGAAAAAACGTGCTGAAAAATATTTTAAAAGTTAGGTAAGTTGAAAAAAGCAGTATAAAAATGATGTTAATGTTGGTATAATTATGGGAAATTTTTCTAATGAAAAAAAATTTGTTTTTCATTCTGAAAAGCTGCGTTGATTTTCCACGTCACTCGACTCGCGTGGAAAGAGTACCACGAGCTCTGAATCTTCCATCCACCTAATTTTCCGGGTCATCAATCACCCTCCTCGACGAAGCTTGAGCGATGGATATCCAGCCTGATGCCTACCAAAAGGTGTATAAGTAAGCACAACGCGATCCTTGAATATCCAACTTCCACTTACTCTCATGAAGACTAACTTCGTCGCCATTACGAATTCATGAGCCCAGCCCCTCGAAAGCTCGCCTATAACAATAGAAATGAAAGTATACACAAGAACCACGAGCACTTTCCCAACTCGTGCACATTGATTAACAAAAAACAACCAACAAACTTCATTATATCAAAATTACACTGTAGATATAATCAATAGCTTATGAATAATGTAATTTATAGTCAGAAAATCTGAATCGTATTTTTATCCAACTAATAAAATCATAAAAAATCTGTATATTCGATAAAAAAAATTCCAAAAAATGTTTTTAGAGCATTCTTAATTTTTTGGTAATTTTTTTTTTTTTCATGTTTTTTACTGACAATGAAAAATTTTACTAATAAACTTGAATTTTTGTCAATTTTATTTTCTAAAAAAAATTTAGAATAAAATTTTTTGATAGTTTTGTATAAATGTTTTTATGATATTTTGAAAAATCCTAATTTGAAAAAATTCGTAGTATCTAAAAAACTATTAGAGATAAACAAAAATTTAATTGACATTTTTTCTAGATTATTGGATCCCAAATAATTTAACTTTTATAACATTTTTTCCCATCTACGTTATTTACAGAGTTATTGCGAAAAAAAAAAAACAAAAAAATCACGAAAAATGCGAAATGTAAAAGAGAACTACTTCGAAAATTTGTAGTACTTCAAAAAACCTATTTGATAAAAAAAAAAACGTTTTTTTACAGATCTACTTTTCATCCGGTGCTTTATCATTTTCAGTAAATAAGTTTTTTTTTTTTTTTTTTTTTCAAGAAAAGCTTGTTATCGTTGTAAGATGACAAACTGTGTGGATAATTTCTCTGTCGCTACGAACCACAACTCGTCTTTGTATTGTCAATCTAGAGTCTCTTTCAGAAACACGCGGAAGTAAAAAAAAAGGGCAGAAACAGCTTATAACCACCACACAGTATCATCTCGTCTTGATTTCCCCAAAGGGCACTAGATAGTCTCTTTCCTGCAAGGCTTTACCTCAACTACTCGTCTAGATAGTCGCGCGGTATATATACTCTGAAACCCTCGGTCTCCCCGCGTCCGCAGGAAAATTCTGGCGTCACCACATCAGCGGAGACAAAGAAAAAGTAAGCTTACATAGGACCCGAGCGCACAATCTAGCCTCCTGTGTGTTGCGCCGGCAACGCGAGACCCGACGAGCGACGACTATACCCTTCTATACTCCACCAAATCACCTTTCAGAACTTTCTAGAACAGGCTATGCTGCGTATAAACGCTCGCAGCACTTTCTATCTCTCGCGGCAGCTCCGCTAAAACGACCTGAAAATCTCTCAAACAAGCGGCAATAATGTAAAAAAAAAACGAAAAAAAAATTATACATATAGGAACGAGTAATTTTAGGGTTGTTCAATGCTATAGAAAAATATATTTAAAAAAAAACCCATTAGTCTAACACCTTAAAATTTTTTTTCAAAAATTGATTCATCATTGAAAAACAAGAAAAAAATTTTTTAACTGACATAATAACGGTTATTTTACTGAATAAACCTGAAAAAAAAAAGAAATAAATAACAAATTTTACAAGTTTTTAAAGGCATAAAATTTTTTTTTCACACTAACAAAATACAAAAAAAAAAAAAATAAGTCCAATTTCTGATTAAATAAGAAAAACCGAGTGAAAATAAAATATTCCACGAATAATTCACCAGGTGAAAAAAATAAATCGTGAAAATTTCCAACTAATTATCCATTGAAAAAAGCTTAACAATTCACAAACCGTCATTGAAGAGAGTATAGGGGCATTAAGACGTTTACTTAATGGCCTATAACTCGCTTATCCCATGATCTTTGTTACAGATATGCAAATCTAGAGTTACGGAGCGACAGAGAGTATCCCACGGGGTCCGCAGGGGGAATAGGAGAATACTAATTAGTCCCATGTCTTACATACACATGTGGGACTGGGGAAAGAGCATACACTCTAGCTCTGGATATTCTGTTCGTATCCTAGAAGCAGTATAATCGCTAAAATGGAACATTCGCCTCGGGTTGCGAGAACTGTGGCAAGTAGTAAGGGTAAGTTTGCAGTCAGACTTGCGTTTGATGTATTCCAAGAGAACAGTTACACTTCTTGTGGTACATTTCACGTATGAATATGGATCAGACAGATTATCCTCAATGTTTTACATGAAAAAAATCCAATTCGTGCCACGTTTTTTTTATTTAATTCTAATCATTAATTTTTTTTTCGTCGTTTAACATTATCTTAAATAGTCCGTCTGCCATTACGATCTTTCATACTTTTTCAATAGCTCAACTATTTATTATTAACTACCCCCTAAAAATTCATAAGATTGCAAACAATAAAAAAAAAATAATTTACATCAGATGAAAATATTTTGTTTTTCGCGTTTAGAAATATTTTTTAATCATGAATAAAATTAAAAAATTTGTTTTTCATGCTCAGAACAAAGTTATTAATTAGTTGGAAATATGATCAATGCATATAACGATGGGAAAAGGGGGTGCACAACCTGAAATACTCGAATCACTTGACTTGTCTGCGTATAAACAGTGATTGAGCCTGCACTGCAGAGATCAGTGACCTCTTCTGACTTGCAGGACCTTTAGAAAACAGGGTCGCGGTTATATCCAAGCCCTAGAGAGTGTATTCTCCCTATTGCCTCCTCGCTGCTCGCTGAGGAGCTTACTGCGCGTCTAGACCCCCAAGTCTTATTATCGAATTCTCACAGTCGATACAGTAACTTCTTGTCGGCAAGTATTATCTTCAGGTTTTTTTTCTATGCTTGAAAATATTGATAATTAAAGTCGATAGATTTCACGCCTCTTGAGCAGAAATTTTCTAAATTTGTGAAATCTCATTTCGTTTTTTTTTTTTTCAGGGGGCAATATTTGGACCTCTGTAAGAAATGCTAGTGGGTAAAGACAGTAATATGAAAATTGGAAAGTGCCCAGTGGGCGTTGGAATGCTGCTACAACCAGAGAAATGAGCTTTGGCAAGCGAAATAGAGCGTCATTGGCAAACTCTTCTAACGTTTGCATATACAGAATTGTTTACAGTCGGGGCAGCGACAAATTTTTCAGTTATATAATATCTCTAGTCTGACATGACCATTAATACGGCAATAAATTCTCCTACAACACATTTATTAATATAAAAAAAATAATTCAGTTTAATTGAAAAAAAAAAAAAAAATTCTCAATTTTTAAAATAATTACGATAATTATAAATTGGATTAACATTTAAATATTATATTATCATAGGAATCAATTAAAAAATGTTCAACTACAAAAAAAAAATTGTCAAAAATGTTTTTTGTAAAATTTTTAATGGGAAATCTCACAGCTTTCTTTTTTACTTTTCTAGTGATAACTCGGTAATGAGGTAAAATAAGGAAAAAAGTTATTCTTATAAAAAAATTTTAAATTGAATTTTCTACAAAAAATGTTATACAAAATTTTTTGTATCTCTCTTACTTTTTGAGATATTACTGTTTATCGAAAATTTTAATTTATCGAAATATTTAGAAAATGCGACAAAATATCAAAAAATTTTACATAACATTTTTTATAAGAAATTTAAATTTCTATCATTTATCTTACTTGACATTTTTCGTTACCTCGTATAGTTACCGAGTTATCACCTAGAAACAAAAAAAAATATCGAAAACTTCGATAAATCCAAGGTAAATATCTTTTTGATAATTTTCGAAAAAAAATATTTTCCCTTTTTTTTGTTCATATAACATGACAAAGCTAATGATTAAAATCAATTCGACTCAAAAATGAAGAAAAACTTTTTCTGTCTGACTCAACATGGGTTATTCCACTGAACAAAATTTAAACGTCACCATAATGAGCTATTTATACGTGCTTTTGACATTATTGACGCGATATATAGCTGTTCCAGATTTACCGTTAATTATGCGTGAATAATCTCGAAGGGCACGCGTAACTCGTAACTCAATTCCACGGCACGGATGAGTAATCTTGTCGTGACTTGAGAGGGTGCAAGTCGAAATTTTCCCCTGCCCTTCTAAGCCACGTGCCTCTTTCGTCGCTTTGTCGAGCGGGAGGGAGAGAAGACGAGTCGGACTCTCGACTTAATAAGCCAGAGTGACGTTGCACGGGCAATTAAGACATACCGTCGTGTCGTAAAGTTAGCTGCTTCAACACTGGACTGGCTAATCGCGCTCGTAGATGTCTCGTTAGAAAGTTTCGCGGCTCTTCTCGCAACTTCAGAGAGATTCTTTCATCATACCCCCAGGTGGTTTTATATGTATATAGCGCTGCAACTATACGACACGTTATCTCGAGCAAAAAATAAAATACAAAAAAATTTGCTTCATTTTGAAACATGAAAATTTCTTCTTCGTGTGTTGAAGCTGTATATTAAAAAAATTGAATCATCCGATTTTTTCAAAAAACATCGCAAATAATAATTCAACAAATTATATTTCCAGGCAATAATCTAATTTTTTAATGAAGTACACCTATAAAAAAACGTCATTTTCACGTTTTGACGCGTGAGTTTGAAGTCCTAAAAACACCTTAGAAAATCAACGACCCCCAAGCATCGTTTTAAAACCATCGGCCACGCCCTAAACTTCAAATTCATGGGAAACAATGATGAAATATAGTGCTAAATGTTTGACATAGTAATGAAATTTTTTCATAATTGCAATATAGAGTCTGAAAGGCCCTGAAAAAATTTTGAAACCCCCTACCGTCGTTTTAAAACTACCCTACACCTTCAAAAACCTCAAATTTATGGGGAATAATAACGAAATATAGTGTTCAACGTTTTCCTCCGCGATGATATTTTTTCTATAGTTAGTTTAGAGTCCCCAAAACACCCTAAAAAAATCTGCAACCCCCTAGCATCGTTTAAAGACCACCGGCCACCCTTTAAAATCCAAATTCATGGGAAACAATCATCTAATATATCGTGTACCTCCACCCCTCGTCAAAATTCACCCCTAGATGCCGTCATTTTTATGATCTTCCAATTTTTTCCTATAAATCTTTTGAGTAATTCATAATTTTTAATAAATAAAATATGCTTATCACTCAAACGTCGGGTTTAAATGAAAATTTAGAAAGCAGAGATTAGTCGATATATGCACAAGCGTGAAAAGTTTTTTCATTAAACTTTATTTGTGACGTTGAGACTATACGCAGAATATTATTCTTTATTTACGTAACCTATAAAGCCGCGCGCAGATACTCAAGTGACGAGGATTTACTCTCATCTCACAGGTAGGTACTTGAAAAAAAGGGTTCGTCAAGTTAAAGAAAAAAACTGGCCCTTTTATATAGAGCACGGTGTCCTCTCTGTCAGACCTTTTTCACACCTTTGCCCTATACATGCTCATGAGCCTTTGTATAGCGCGTAGTTTGCTCGAAGCTCCTCACCTGCCACCTCCATCCGGCGTCACTCTCGACGGAATAATGGAGCTTTTGCCCTCACTGCAGAGCTTGCTACCTCTGCCACTCGTTCCAGAGCTTCTTCCGTCTAGCGTGCATTCATAATTATTACAAATATAGCAGAAAATTTCGATTACTCCTTCTAGATATAAACTTTTTAAAATTATTTTTACTTTCCTAATTTTTTTTACTCAGCACAATAATCATTTTTATTTCACGACATTAAATAAATATATACCGTTTTTTATCCCAAAAAAAATAACTTAGAACTTTTTTGTTTAAAAAAAAAAAAAAACAGAATTTTCAGTTGATAAAATATAGAATTTAATTTTTGTATTTTTTTTTTTTCATTGATTTTTTGGATTTATTTTGTTGTAGGAGATGTTTCATAGGGATTTTCAACCCGGATATTTTTTTGTATGAGATTTTTCGTTGGAGAAAATATATTTTGTGTCAAAATGGTTGTGGAAAAATTTAAAAATATAGTATAAATGTCAATTTAGGTTTTTTTTTTCATCGTAAAGTATTTTTTATTTACTAGCTGAATGTATATGGAAGGTGTTAAGATATCGACGTAATAAATTTGTCGCAGGAGGAAGCCATTAAAAAAATCTAAAGGAAGCGACGGTGCGGTTCAGGTTAATGACTGAACAATCGAGAATCGATATATCGGGCATTAAAGGCGTGCGACTTTGTCGCTGCTGCAGCGATTCGACGGCAGACGCGAGTAAAAGCGATAAAAGTGCACGGCCTAAATCTCTTTCTCAATCCGGCAAACGTATTACCGCGCTCCGGAAACGACCGTATCAAAGAATAATTGCCTGACGGCTGGCACGGATTTCACTCGCGTTCAAACGAATTCATCGAGTCGTAAAGCTCCCATCGCCAATCCACCGCGCATGTATCCGACAATCGCCCAGGTTGCATATATATATACATAATAAAAAAACACACGAATAAGTGCAGAGCACCGCTCCAGCGGAAATATACATTTGTAAACATCATGTATACCTCTAGAATATATTTTTTATAAAATAAAAATTTAATTTACCATCCTTTTCAGTCGAATAGGGAAGATAAAAAAAAAAATTCGCTTCCGACGAAATGTTTTTTAGCCCAGAGCTACCGGAAGATGTAAACACTAAAATTTACTCGCTTAAAAAAATTTCTAAGTTTATTTATTTTTTAATAATTAATTTGAGATATGATTGAAAATAAAATTTTTATATTATTTAAGATTACTCCATTTTTTTTTTTATATCATTTTTGTAAAGCTAACTCGAAAAATGACAGAATAAAATTTTTTTTAACTAATAATTTGATCGAAAAAAAAGTTAGTTTTTTGATTGCCATGTTACAAAATAATTTTTACCTTTAAATTATGCCTAATTTTTTGTTTAATTGCACGAAAGATAAGCCAAAAAAAAATACAAAAAGTTGAGAAGTTTTTTTGACGATCATTATCAAAATTGCTATTGCACGTGACTGTAAATACAAAATTATCATGCTGTTCAAACCTCCATATCTTTAAAACTACTGCAGATAAGAATTTTTTCCATGAATTCATTTTTTTAGAGAATTTTATTAGCTACAAAAAAGGTTTCCAATAAAATTTATCAAACTCGCATCCTTATCGAGATATTGGCACCTGAACTATTCTTAACTTGTTTTTTTCATTTTTAACACGTGATATTTATGTGAAAAAATCACTTTTAAATCAACATTTTTTGACTTTTTTTTTGTAAAATCTCATTAAAAGTTTGATTAATTAAATCTACTGTAATAATAGTATTCAAACTGTGCAAAAAAATATTGTGAAGTAAAATTAATTACATCGCACACGTCAATCAGTTCAGTCGCCAATGTAAACGTATACTTGAAGCCCCTTGGAATGCTGCTCGCTGGCAAAGCAAAGCAAAGCAAATGGGCAAGCCTTTGGCCAGTTAGTGAACTGATGTGGGAGACGAGAAAGCGACAGTAGCGGAAAGCTCTTGTGATAGGCTGTGGTGTGTTAGTCTTCGGTGGTCAACTGAAACACGGTAATGGTCATTCGACAGCCGGCCTTGAAATTAACGCACCGGAACAATTACCGTTGCTCGCCTGCGCTTCAACTCTCGTCGTTGCAAGTTTGCTCGCCATTACGTCATAGCTCCGGCTTCGAACCCGGGGGCCATCGACGACAATTTCAACGTAAATACACGCTGATTCTAAGACTAAATATAATCGCAAATGAATTCGCCTGCCAAATTAATTTTTTTTTTTTTTAAATAGAATTATTGTGATCACATTTGCTTGGAAAATAAAAATGTATATATAACAGAAGGGGTCGACATTGCGCTCAAATTAATTACGAATAAGATGCCACGAGACACGAAACCCACATTATGTGTCTACTTTTCTCCCTGGTAATTTCGTTCAACTTTTAAATGCTGTTTACGACTTGCGAGCGTCGAAAAAAAGGGGTGAGTATAGAAGAAAGCCACATACAGGGTGTCTCGAAGTTTTCACATGAAGTTTTGTAACATTAGAAAAAATTTTCTTAATAAAGTTGAATAAAAAAATGTTTTTTTTTTCGAATTTTTACCCCCCAAACAACGTTTGAGCATGAAATACGAAATATTTTCAGTTGTTTTTTTGTATTGTAATTTTTTTAACTTTTTTTAGTCAAATTTAACTTGAATTATCGTTGTCAATAGACAAATATAATTTTTTTTCGCATAACATAAAGATGAAAAAAAAATTTTTTTTACTTTTTATCCACAAATTAAATGACAATTGAGGATTAAACGCGAAATATTTTGATGAAATTAATAAATTTTTTATGTTTAAATATTATTAATAATTTTTTCTGTTTATTTGGATGTAAAGAATAATTCATAGAAAATTTTTTTTGCTTCAGTTTCGATTCAAATTCTGATTTTTAGACACACTGTATGTATAGATAAGTGATAGGAGTGTGGAATGCAAGGATAAGAGAGAGAGAAAAAGCAAGTTGGAGAAAAAACGAAATTGCGATATCTTCCAACGATTAATCCAACGAGCAGAGTGCGTTCATTCCGGTCTGTTGAGACCTCCCAAAGTGGTTTCAACGACCTATACATACAAGAAGAGGCAAAACAACGACTACATACAACACATAGATGAAAAAAAAACTAACAAAAACCCTTTTCTAAGAATGAAAATAAATTTTTCACCTTTACATCATCCTCTTTTATGTTAAATATTTTGTGAAAAATTTAATTTAAAAGTATTCCGAATTTCCATTAACGTCTAGCATGAAGAAATAAACCAACAATGCCGAGAACCTGGTTGCTAACTTAATGAGCACATTGATGTTTGCATCAAATGTGCTTCACTGCAACACAAAGCGAGATACACATCTCCGTATATAGTATCTAAAGGGCGATGTTGTTTATATAACTGGATGAATTTACTTGAGAAACACAACTGTAATTATCACATTCACATGCTTGTAATTATAGAAAATATCAAATAGTAGTTTCATTAAATAAAACATTAATATATTCGTGTGTATAATTTGAATTTAAGAAAAAAAAATTATTCAACAGAAAAAAATTTTTTAACCGCAAAAGTCTATGCAACAAATTAAATCTCATAAATTATCGTGTGCTAACTTCCAATTACAATTCTAATCCCACCTGCAAGATTTCAACTTGGCAAGAACAGTTAATTTTGTTTTTGTAATCAACGTCTTTATCTCTGTCCTTCGCGATTCTACAACACGAATTATCTGATTGATGTTAAATTTTAATATTATTTATAATATTTATTAATAATTTAAAAAAAAATTGATTGCATAACGAGAAACTTAACGCGACGATTAAAAAATCAGTGAATACTATTTTTAATGATTTTTTTACATATATATCACGTTTGAGAGCGAAAAAAAATTTTTTTTTATAATAAAAAAATTCGGAAAATAGATTTAAATTAAAAAATTATGTAATAAAATAATAATAATGAGTAAAAATAGCATTAAATCAATGATAATACATGTGATTGAGCATGCGTGAATATCCTCGATCATGAGGGTAACTCGAGCGCATCAACTTTATTCTTGAGTTTGCCTGTTAGTTGCATATGTGATCCCGCAAAATGAGTACATTTAATAAACAAACCGTTAAAGGTATATTAAAATATTTAATAATTGTTAAAATTTTGCATAAAAAAAAAATTTATATCTATATTTAATGTTTAAAAAAAAAAAAAAAAAATTTGAATAAAACTAAAATTTTTTTAATTTTCATTTAGATTTAGAATTTGCTGTGAGTATGGTTCGGTTGGGCTTAAAAACTTGTGGAATTTGGCCGAACAATAAACAACCAAATTGGCAGAAAAAAATAACAAATGCCCGAGTGTTATTAGCAACATTTATATTATTATTTTTTACGACAATTCCTACGACAATGGCAATGACAAAAGTTTGGGGAGATATGGCACTAATCATAGATAATTTCATCATTAATTTTCCGTACTTTACGGCAGTAGTGAAGCTGATAGCTTTGTGGTACAAAGAAAAAGGTAATTTTACGAAAAAACAAAAATTCATTAGAATCAAAAAAAAAAACCGATTAAATGATTTTTCATGTTTATAAAAAATTATTCATTAAAAAAAAAGAGTTGGAGTATCTTTTTAACGAAATTAAAAGTGACTGGATATCACCGAAAAATTTAATTGAGCGAAACTTAATGATGAGAAATGCAAAAATCGCAAAATTTATCACAGTTTTATCTTACATTTTGATTATTTGGGTGATGGCATTTCATCACCTGCCATTTTGGGTCGCTGGACTAATTCCCCGCACTCGTTCCAACCTGACGGATCCCGATGATCGAGCTCTAGTCATGCAAACTGTTTATTTTCATGATGTAAGTAAAAGTCCGAATTTTGAAATCACTGCAGTTTGTCAAACAATCGCCACACTGATCGCCGGAAGTTCCTACACAGTTGTCGACTGTGTTTTTGTAATGTTAATCATGCATATCAGTGGGCAACTAGCGATTTTACAGTTAAAAATGGAAAATATGTGCAATGAATATGAGAAAGAAATTGAGAGTGATGACCAGTTTTTTATCAAAACTGTGGGATCTATTACTCGAACTCATCAGAAGATTATTAGGTATTTTGAATCAATTTTTAATTCATAATTTTATAAATTACTTAAACCCTTAAATTCAAACTTTAATAGTATCATTTAACAACTAGAAAAAATTTTTCTTTTCGTTTAAATATCGCGAAAATCAGGGTTTTAAAAATTTCCAATTTTGGCAAGCAATAAAAAAATTAGTTTTCCAACAATAACTTTATTAAAAATTATTTTAAAAATTTTCTACCTAATAATTATTGGGTAGAAACATTTTTTTAACAGGTACGTGTTAATTTAAAAAATTAATTTCGATTTTTCTGCAATCAAAACAGCAAAAGAAAATCAATTAATCGGTTAAAATTTAAATTTTTATCCTATATTCTTTCTTAAAAACCGTGTGAATTTGCAAGCAAAAATCCTTAAATCAATCAATAAACTTAATATAAATGAAAAAATTGCGATTTTATGCCTAATTGTTGGATAAAAAAATTTTTTTACTGCACCAAAAAATTCATTATTATCATTATATTCATTATTTACTGTATCGTTGTAACTATTTGAGATATTTTTCTATATTTACGAAAAAATATTCTAACCAAACACAGTATAAAAATTTTTTTTCTTTACAAAAATTTAAAATAAGTTTAAAAAACGGTTTTAACAGGTTTGTCACGACAATGGAGAGTGTCTACAGTTTTATGATATTGGAACAGTTTTCAGCATTTGCTGTAATATTTGCCGTCACCGGATTTCAATTGATATCCGTAAGTAATTAACAAAAAAAAAAAATTAATAAATGCCATTTCTAATCAAGTATACTATAATTCTATGGTAGATTTTTGTTGGAGATGTGCAAAGTAGCTTTTCCTCCATGAGTTTTGCCATTTTATATTTTCTCTGTACTCTATCATCAATTTTCATGTACTCTGCCGCCGGAGAATTTCTCATTTTTAATGTTAGTAATATTTAACAATGTATTTTCATGCAGCAACACTTAATAATTTAATAATATCCCATTTTTTGTCGATATAAAAAAAAAAAAAGAGTCAAGCAGTAGCCCAAGCAATTTATAACTGCAAATGGTACAATTTGAGAGCTAAAGACATGGGACAATTATTAATGGTCATCATTCGAACTCAGAAACCCCTGAGCGTTACTGTTGGCAAGTTTGCTCCGGTCTCTCTGCTAACTTTCGCCATAGTAAGTATAATCAACTGATCAATAATTTGCAACATACATTAATAATATTATTTCTACATGGCTATATACATTGTTCAACTTTTTCTTCCTTCCACAAGTTGATAAAAACTTCTGCCAGTTATCTCTCCGTTTTATTGGCCATGAAATCATAATTCTTTACTAAAAATTATCATCAATAATCCGATTAACATTAACCTACAAATTACGAATCAACATTTTTCTGCTTTTTTTTTTTAATTGTAGAAAATTTACTCTTAAGTAAAATAAATATTAAATAAAATAAAAATAACATTTAAAAAAATAATTATTCATTTTAAATTTAAAATCACGAAGAAATCGGGTAATAAAATTTAAAAAAAAAAATATTTTCAACACGTCAAATGAGAATACCATGATTTAAAAAAAAAAAAAAAGAATAATTTTCATTATTTTTTAAAACTTGTAAGTAAATTATTTTTTTAGACAAAAAAAAATTCTGCTGATTTAAATCTAAATATCTTTAAAACTATTATAGATAGAAATTTTTGTCAAGAAACTTTTTTTGTAGAGAATTTTATTAGCTACAAAAAAGATTTCTTATAAAATTTATTAAACTATCATTTTTATCGAGATATTAGGGAGTGAAATATTTTAAACTTTTTGACAAGATGCTTTGTCAATACGTGATGTGTGAAAAAATTATTAAAAATGATATTGAATCACTTTTGACTAGTTTCGATTTTTATTATAATAGATTTTTCTCACAGAGGGATTTAAATATTAGAAAAAAAAATTTTATGCGATTTTTTTTAGAAATTTACTGAAATTATTTGATGTATTAAAAAGTGGTAACGGTAGATTGGTGTAGCCTGATTTCTCCTATTCGCAATCACACAGAGAGAACTTTCTGTACAAAGTTAATTAAATCATTAGTTTCCAACAGTTCTGAAGCGAGCAGCTATCAGAGAGAAATACACTGCATAGTCCCTCGGGTATACATGTATTGATTTCTTGAACATATTTCTCACCACATATGGCCAGAGAAAGGGGGCTATGAAAAGTATAGGAATGTATTCTATGAAATATCTATGCCTCGACTGGGCTGAAAAAATCTATTATAAATGTTTACACACTTGAATTAATAATTTAAAAGTGCGATCAAGTGAGGAAAAATATGTTAAAATAACATCAAAGATCAACTAATTATAAAAAAAAAATTTTTCCATTCAATTATCTACTTATAATCATCAATCTGAAACTTTTAAATTTATTTCAATGGTTTTGACGCTCAATTAACTAAGTAATTCTATAATTTAAAATATTTAAAATCAATAATAATGCTTTTTATTACAAAAACTATCAAAACTATACAATAAAAAATTTTATTTAATAAACAAAAATTATTTAAGAACTTTTTAATTGAAAAAAAAAAATTTTTTTGAGTGAATTTTCCATTAAATATCAAGAATACCCCTAGAAGAAAAAAGATCTAATAATAATTTAAATAAATTTTTTAAACTTAATAAAACCAACACTCATGGCGCCCTCGAGTTAGCAAGCTTCAAAGCTTTTATACAGTACGCGATTATCAAAAGATATTGAAAAAAAAAAAAAAAACATTCAAAATATCTCCTGTACCAACGATTGATGACGCAAATTAAATTAATATATATTATTCATATTTTTTAAATAAAACGCCATTTAAAAAAAAAAACGATTTTAAAAATTTTATTTTTCAACAACAAATAAAAAAAATCACTTGATCATTTCCTCCATTCAAGAGCCAGAGTTAAAAAAAAAAAAAAAAAATTATTTTACCATAAAAAAAAATGGATAAATCAAAAAAAAAAAAATTAATATAAAAATGGTAAAATACTTTATGGTAAATATTTTAGAAAAAAAAACTGATAACGAAAAATATTTTTAATTCCAAGTAAATTAATTTAAACGCTTGCAATGAAAAGGGCATTAAAATTCCAAGCAAGAAAATAAAGTTATGCGTTTGATCAAAGAGCATGCGTCAATGTCGTCCTGAGAGGTAAGGGGAGCGTTTCAACGCAAATTCAATCTTCCAGCGTTTCATTAGTTCATTTTATGTCGTTCGCGATGGATATGTTAAATAAGGATAAGGCACATCAAGGTAAAATTTATATATATTATATTATTTATTTATATATATTATTATAATTATATACCTATACAAACTAATTATATAAATACGAATGTCCATTAGCTAATTATTTTCAAAAAGTAAATACACATCCAACCAATTAAAACGAGCATTAAAAACAAGTTTACTCGAAATTATCTTGAAAATTAAAAATTCCTTGTTAATTATATAACTGTAGATTACGAGTGGGCGATTGGAGCCACGCGATTAGGACTGAAAATTTGTGGAATATGGCCAAATCTTCAATTGACTCATTGGCAAAAAAATCTAAAAACCTTTCGAGTGATGATTGCAACAATGATTGTCATTTTTTTCACAACTATTCCATCGTCTATTGCTCTTATTCAGGTCTGGGGTGATTTAACATTAATTATCGACAATTTAATCATTAATTTACCCTTTTTGACTGCCATCGTTAAACTCGTCGTTTTGTGGTACAAAGAAGAAGGTAAGGAATTTTTTTTTATCTATAAATATTTTATCCCCAACACTGTAACACATTTTTTTTTTTCAATCTGAAGCAAAAAAAAAAAACAATTTTTCTGTTCAAAAACCTGAATATTTTAAAGGGCGTTAGATTAATTCCATTTTAAACATGATTTTCGTTTGTTTCGACTAAATATTTCATATAAATAATTCAAAAATTATCCAAAAATACCTTTAAAATTTATAATTAGTTGGATAAAATTGAAAAAAAAATTTTTTTGTTATGTTTTAAATGCATTTTTTTTTTTATTTTATTGAGATAAATATTATTTATAAAAGAGAAAAAAAAATTTTTAAGAGTTGTGTCGACTATTCACGGAGATTCACGACGACTGGTTGAGACCAAAAAGCATCGCTGAGAGGGAAATTATGATAAAAAATGCAAAAATAGCGAGATTTATTACAATTTTTGCCTACATCCTAGTTATATGGGTTATTGCACTGCATCATTTACCGTTCTGGGTGGCAGGATTAATTCCACGAACTACTACCAATTTAACTGATATTCCCGAACGAGGTTTAGTCATGCAAACAATCTACTTTCACGATATTACCGAAAGTCCAAATTTTGAGTTGACTGCATTGGGACAGATAATGTCAAGTCTCGTAGCAGGAAGCTCATACACCACTGTTGACTGTGTTTTTGGGATGCTTATTCTGCATGTTAGCGGGCAATTGGAGGTTCTTAAATTACGCATTGAAAATATGTGCAATAATTATGAAGATTTTATCGTTCGAGAGCCGAAAATTTTCACGAAATTTATTGGAATTGTGGCTAAACTTCATTTAAAACTCATTCGGTGGGTAAAAAATTTTTTTTTCCTACTTTTAAATAAATAAAATTAATAATTTTTCATTTTAAACAACAGATTTTTAACACAAAAAAAAAAATTTATCATAAAAAAAAATTTGAAAATCTGTTAATTATAATTTCCGTTTTTATTCTAATTTTATTTTTAATTAAAAATTAAAAAGTATTATTAGATTTTAATTTTTTTAAGATTTTTTTTTTTTTTGCAATTTATCGATCTTGATATTTAATAAAAAAATTAACTAGAGTGAAAATTTTGATTAATAATAATATAAAATTTTCAGTCATATTTAAACAATTTTTTTCTTTTTCATTATTCACATTGCAGTTTTGTCGAGACAATGGAAAGTATTTTTAGTTTAATGCTACTCGAACAATTTACAGCATTTGCAATAATTTTTGCAACAGAAGGATTTCACTTAATATCTGTAAGTTAAAAGCACTTGTAAAAAATTTTTACTTCCGCAAAAAAAAATTTTTTTTTTTCAATAGATATTTGTAGGCGATGTTAAAGGTACTTTTGCAACAATGAATTTCGCAATTTCCTATTTTTTCTATGCCATATTCCTCATTTTTCTCTACTCAGCTGCTGGTGAATTTCTAATTGAAAATGTAATTATCCACAAAATTCCTATATTTACTGACGAATTATTGAGAAAAAAAAATTTTTTTTATGCCCTCAGAGTTTGGCAGTCTATAGTGCAGCGTACAACAGTGAATGGTTCACTTTGGAAGCCCGAGATATGAGTCAAATGATAATGTTAATTATCCGAGCGCAAAAACCTCTAGTTGTAACTGCTGGAAAATTCGCTCCGATCTCTCTGAGAACATTCTCAAGCGTAAGTGATTTTTTTTCAAGCGTCAAAGTAACTGAAAATAATTTTTTTTTCATCATCAGTTGATAAAAACATCAGCGGGTTACATCTCTATGCTACTCGCAGTTAAATCCTAATTCGAAATATTTAATTAATTCAACAATACCTTCGAATTGTCAATTAATCAGGTTTATTGATTGCGTATATATACCTACCGCCGCACTTGTTTTAACAGTTACAGGCACTTTTGAATAAATTATCCAACTAATTCCTTGCAATAAAAAATTTTTCTCAAACGTTATATATTGTCCAAAAAAAAAATATAAAATTTGGAGAAAAAGTGATATAAAAGTTAAAATATTTTTCTGCAGTTGAATTTTCAATCGTGCATTTTTTATCTGTTAATAAAAAATTGTTCTATGGTTTTAAATAATTCGTTAAGTAGAAAATTATACATTATTATGGCATTTAATGTAGTTCGGAAAAGCGCATCGGTCTCTATACACTGTAATCAATATGCTCTGTGAAATGACAGATACTAAAAGCTGCAATCGACAGACTGGATGGGAGGTGAAATGCTCTTTACGAATGAATAAATAATCAGCTTTTTATGCACACATGTATATATACTTATCAATCAATTCCTATAGGACATTGTGGTTACAAGAAATAAATCGATAACTGAGCTAAAGCTTGCAATAAATCATGATTGACCCGAAATTAAAGGGAAAACCATTTATTTATTACAATTACGTGACTGAAAATAATTTTAGAATTACGTATATAACCAAAATTAATTGTTTTCCCTCTATTTCTATTTTTAAAAACTGCAATAAATCAAAAACAATCATAAATTATACGATTTTTTATTTTAATGAAAAAAAAAAAAAATTACCTAAATAAAATTTATCCGTTACAACACATAAAAAATGAAAAAATTACGATCAAAAAGTAATTATTAATTATTTAAGATAAATATTTTTCGGTAATGAAAAAGTTTGAAAAAAAAAATTATTTATCAATTTAATTAATTAATTAATTTTTTTCTTTCCGCAGCGTTTGTAATTTATTTCTATAATGCAGCGATTTTTTTTAAGAAATTTATTTATAACTTAAAAGTTCAGGTTGAAAAAAAATGTCAATTGATAAAAAAAAATTAAAAAATTCACATTTTTACTTTATACTTACTGTGTTATTAATTTTTTTAAATAAACTTTTGACGGTTAATTTTACCCGCGCACTTGGGGAAATGGGTACCTTTTTTACCGACACACTCAATCTAAGCACTAGAAGCGCTGACATTCGATTCTTCACGTTAAAACGGGCCAATAGCAGATGGACAACAAGCAAACTCTCGCCCGTTTGGTTCGTCGTCACGGGACACGTCGCTGTTGCCTAATTGGTTATTTCTGTTTCAACGTGTCGGCCGATAATAAGAGAACTATCAAGTGTAACTCACCGGGAGGACAGAGATATATAATACTATCTTGAGAATTCCCCGGCCAAGTCAGTGTCTTCGCTTCACCCGGCATCATTGTCAAGTTGACCCAACTTTTGACAATGCTAGCAAAATATCTTATTTTGTGCTTCCTGGCTCTTGGAGCCTTAGCTCAGGACCATGTTTTGGAACTCAACGACCAGGATTTCACCGGGAAACTCGCAGAAATTGATCGCGCCCTTGTTATGTTCTACGCACCATGGTAAGATCAAAGCACAACCAAAAAAATCCAGCATACCTCATAAAACACACATCAACCTATAATAACTACTTTCCCATACGTTCCATCTACTCTAACAATGACCTTTAAGTATAACCTCACAGGTAAAAATTAACAATTTCATTCGACAGGTGTGGCCACTGCAAGAAACTCAAGCCTGAGTTCGAGAAAGCCGCGAAATTGCTGCTGGATATTGAGTACCCAGTGACCCTGGCCAAGGTGGACTGCACAGAAGGTGGTAAAGACACCTGTCAGGCACACAGTGTCACGGGTTACCCGACCCTGAAAATCTTCTCCAAGGGCCAAGTGACCGGAGACTACAATGGCGGCCGAGAAGCCGATGATATCTACAAGCACATGAAGGTTAGACTCCTAAAAACCCACCAGAAACCCAGTGCTAAAAATTTCCCAAAAAAAAACGACATACTTTTCTGTTTAAAATTGACTAAAGGTCATGCTACTGTTACGTGAGTACAAAAATAATTAATAATTATCTCATTCATTATCAAGTTTCGAGGTCCTAGAACGCGATAGTGGTTTTTCACTGTTTTGAAAAAGTAAATCTTTTCGAATTTTACTTTACGACTGTAGTTGAACAAAACTCATATTAATTCTTATAAAATTCCGTCTGAAAAATTTGTCTGAAAAAAAATTGAAAAATTAATTCAACTATTTGATGTAAATGGAACTTTTCTCGCGACATTAACGACGCAGAATTCGTGAAAAAAAAAAATACATTTTTGACTAAAATAAGGAATTATACCAAAAAATATTTCTGTTAATCGATGGAAAATTGTATGAGGATTAAAATAAGCTATAAAAATTTGCAATCAATCGAAAATTCAAAAAAATTCACATTTTGAAAGCTGCAAAAAATCAAAATTTCATTCGAATACCTCAAAACTCTGTAAATAAAGAACATAATTTAATAATTTTTGTATTCACACAACAATAGCATGATCATTTATCAATTTTACCTCTTATACAGTCTCAAAACACTTTCTAAACATTAATTTAATGGAAGAAAAAAAAAATAATTTTAATCGCCTTTAAAATATTTCAGGCTCTTGCCGGACCAGCGTCAAAGGAACTGAAGACCAAGGAAGACCTGAAGAAGTGTTTGACCGACAAATACATGTATATTATCGGTTACTTCGAGGATGAGAACTCCAAACTGGCCGAATCGTTCAAATCCGTGGCCAATGTACTACGAGAAAAGGTTCAATTTGCTCACACGAGTGTCAAGGCCCTACTCGAGAGCCAGAAGCTCAAAAACACAATTGTTCTCTACCGACCAGAGATGTTCAAGAGTAACTTTGAAGACAGCAAAGTGATCTACGAGGGCGACGACTCCACCAAGGCGATAACCGAATTTATCAACAAGAATTTCCACGGCTTGTGCGACCTCCGCACGCACGAGAACGCCGCGTCCTTTGTAAATCCCCTGGTGGTTGCCTACTACGATGTGGACTACGATTTGAACCCCAAGGGCACAAACTACTGGCGCAACCGTGTAATGAAAGTCATCAAAAGCTTCCCGAGCTACAAATGCGCCGTGTCCAACAAGGATAAATTCCAGCATGAGCTCAACGAAATTGGAATCGAATTTTCAAAGAGCGAGAAGCCAGTAGTGATTGCTCGTGACGCTGATGGAAAGAAATACGTAATGAAAGACGAATTCTCGGTGGATACCTTCAAGAAATTCATGGATGACTTGACCAATGACAAACTCGAGCCTCACATCAAGTCTGAGCCCGTTCCTGAGGATAATTCTGGCCCTGTGAAGGTTGCTGTTGCCAAGAACTTTGACGAGATTGTCACCAACAACGACAAGGACGTTTTGATTGAGTTCTATGCACCCTGGTGTGGACACTGCAAGAAACTTGCTCCAATCTTTGATGAATTGGGCGAAAAACTGGCCAATGAAGAGGTCACCATTGCTAAATTTGATGCTACTGCTAACGATGTACCGTCTGGATTTGAAGTTAAAGGATTCCCCACGCTCTACTGGGTGCCGAAAAACAGCAAGAAGCCAGAGCAGTACCAGGGCGGTCGAGAAATCGACGATTTTGTCAAGTACATCGCCAAAAAATCGACTGATGGACTCAAAGGATTTGACCAGAGTGGCAAACCTGTTAAGGCTCCCAGTGATGAATTGTAAAAAAATTGTTTATCATTATTTTTTTGTATCAATTCGTTATTTTTCATACGTTGTCGAGAATGTGGTTGAAAAAAATTGGCCATATTTTGTTATGAGCCTGGTTGTGTCATCTTTTAAGAAAGCGAGTAAAATGTCGAAAATAACACACATACACAATTGTAATAATCTCTTGTGAATTTTCATTGACTGTGTAATTTAAATACCGGAATAATTCATTCCAATTTTTTAATAGTAGATTTAAGAGTTCTTACGCATGTTTTTTTTTGTATGAGAGCGAAAAGCGGTTGATGAAAATAAATAAAATTGGTACTATCAACTCACTTTTCATATTGGCCCATGATCCTCTGCTCCGTTTTAAGATTAGTTGGATAGAAATGAAATAAAGGATGTCGGTACATCCTTCAGTTCAATTATTACATTAAAATCACACTCTAGACACACGTACGTTCTTTGTAAAAATTTTAATTCGCCATTTAAATTGGGCAGGGGGGCGGCTTTCGCCTGCTCTCCGAAGACAGAAAAGAGAAAGAGCGCGAAAATCTTTTCAGAGGTTTTTGCCGTAAGGTGCTGCCGCGGTTACAGCAGCGGTTAGCGCGACAAGTGTAAGGTTACATATAGTTTATGTCGTTCGCCTTTATTAGATTTCCGGTAGAAATGAGAAATTTGATGAGACAAATTGGTATTTCTGCACTCAAATTAACATATATCAATTTCGTATGCGATTTTCTTCACATAAACAGAATCAATATGTATCAATAAGCGTATAGAGTTATTGAGATAATAATCACTACAGAAAATAGTAATAACTACGTGTAGGACGCTCCAATAAGCTACCAGCTCCTTTGGCAACTATTGAAGACTGTGTCCAGGCAGTAATTAAAACTTGCTACAGTAATTTATTAGGAAAAGTCAGTTTTGTGGGTGGGTTTCACTAGGGGACAGTTTTTTTGTTTAATTTAAACGTCGGAAATTGATACACTGATGCAATTTTCAATCATTACACTGACAAGATAATGATTTAATTAACAAAACACGTGCATCATTGCCAATTGAATCACGGTGTGTTTAAGGGCGCTGATCGGTCTCAACAAATCGAGACCGAATGCAGCTATAGTCATGCGACACAAAAATTATAAAGACAACGACAAATATGACTGGCGACACTGGTGGCTCATGCATATCACAGACTCTCAAATTGACTCGACTTATAGAGCTACGCGTCCACGTTTATTCCCTAGGGGCGGAAACGAAGAAGCAAATTGAAAAAATGCAAAAGCGCGAAAAAACAACAAAGAAGTGATCTATAATTAAAAAATATTTACTCACACACCACTCACTGCACAATCATCTAGTGATTAATGCATAATTATAACCTTTTAATTGTGCAGCGTTCGCCAAATCATATTGTCCTACGCAAAAAACAAATTCCCAAATATCACCAATTATTCCTAATATTCAAAGGATATTACAGGAGCGCAGTAATATCCTCGAATACCAGCAATAGTGCCGTGATAAGTATCAGAATTTACTCTTTGTGCAGGAAAAATTAAAGTTTGACTCACCGTAATCCCACGATGGGCGATGGAGCAGGCAGGAAACAACCCACCATGAGACACGTCCATCGCCAGCACTCATCTTCTTCTCCGCTATACTTGGTAGATCTTGAGATATCCAAAATATGGCACTTTTCACTCAACTTCACGGCACTTCACTTTTTTTTCGATTTTCTCTGCTTTTATTCACTTCCGCACTGCACTGTCTCTACTCTACTCACTATAGGTTCGATTAGGCAAAAAAAACCACGGTCCAAGTCGAGTAAATAAACTGTGTGGAAGGTCGCGGACTTTCCCTAGACTCGGCTGAGGTGCTCTCTCGGTGGCAGTTCCCGTGAGAATGACGAAATTCTCCCAAACTCTGCTCAATCGCAGATACCCCTCCAGCCGATGTTATGCGCAGTGTAGGCTGCGCAGTAGTTTGCCCCACTCTTATTATTGATTTTTCACTGTTATCACAACACGTCAGAGTTATATTTTTCACGGCCAGAGATATATCACAAAACAATCAAGTTTATCGGACTTTCCCCACGAAAATTCTCAGTCCTTCCCGGGTTTTCGATCAGTATAGACGTCTCCAAGAGTGCGGTAAGTGAAACAATTTTCGCATAACATTAAAATATACAAATAAACTTACGTGATACTAGTTTTTTTTTCGCGTTCAATTAAATCATTTCCCAACTTTAAAGTGATATTTTCACGTAAATTAGAGTTTCTGCAGAATGTAAGCCGAATTATGTGAAAAATCATCTCAAAATATCGAAGCAGGACACTATTTTAACTGTGAAATGACACTTTGTTACTAGAACACAGCTGTGTTTCAATAAGTGCGAGATAAATCTCCGTGTAACCACAAACCATGACAGGTTGGTGCAAAGTTTGTCATCACCCTCACTTAACCAAAACTCATTCTCGTCGATTTTTAATACTTTAAATGCACGAAAAATCCCTTTCACTCCCTTTTATTATTTTCACACGTCGTTCTTTTTGCACTCTCTCTTTGTAGCTATATATGTATAAAAAACTATTTTGCCGCCGCGAGTATGACCATATATATATAACCTCACATTTCGTACCGCGCTCTATAGAGTCTAGAGTCACGTCTCCATTTGTCCTATATGCTTATTTTTGCTTGTCAAAATAAATTTTAGATGTAAAAATTAGTATTCGGATTGTTTTAATACTTTTGGTTAATTATATTCTGTGCCTCGAATTGTGTAAATGATTAAAAATGGATTTACCACATGTATTGATAATGGGAAATGAATCTGTAAAAGCCAACGAACTTGCACAAAGTAAGTGAATTGTTAGGTTAGAAAAGTAATATTATTTTTACCGTCAAAGAATTTAATTTAAAGAATTTCACTCGACAGATATGGATGCAAAGTTTTTAGTCAATGGTCAAGGAGATATAGAATATTATTCCTGGGACATTGACAATAAATATTACTCAGCTCAAGCAGTGGTGTGCACGACAAACACATTTCCACTTGCTGATCCAGTCAACGGGATTGAAGCAGTGATAATTTGTCACTCACCCACAGTATTTAATCGTTTCGAATTTTCAGAGAACACTGTGTTTATCATATTACATTTAGAATCAATTTACTTAGGAGGAAAATCCGGAAATTTTGGATAAATATGTGCCATTCATTGAAACTCTCAGCGATGCTGATGTGTTGCTTTTGGCGTGTAAAACATTTCCGGATTCTAAGAGGAGAGATGAAGGTAAATTTTTTTTCTTCAATGAAAAATTATGACTAAAAATGCTTTTAACAGTGTGGGAGTGGTGTCACATTCACAAATTTGAGCTGGTCGACATGGAGCCACTAGAATCCGCTGACGTTGACGACATGGATCAGGAAAAATATGGGATTGAGAGGATTATAGAGGCTTTACACACGCACACGTGGCCAAATCGAATTCTCAAAGGTACAGTAAATTTCTATTAAGACAAAAAAAAACTTTGATTTACATTGAAAATGAAATATAGGTCTGCCTAATGGCAGAATCTCAACATCGACTGAGCCCGATGTCAGCAAAATCGAAGATCAATTAGACAATATCCAACTAAATTCCGTCCGAAATGGGACAGAGCACATGCTAATGGAAAGTGTATTAGGTAAGATGGTTAAAAACAAACAAATATTACGCTAAAAAATTTGGTCTAAAATTATAACTGCAAATCTTACGATTTTAATTCATAACTTTTGATGATTTTATTGAATTATTTCGGAATTTAGATGGCATTATGGGCGAAGAAACGGCAGATTTTGGTGAATTATTTGGTCAACTTGTCGCAATGAAAGAACACGCTGCTTCACTGTCACCCAGCAATCGTCGAGCAGCAGCCGAGCAATTGGTCACGGCATTTTGGAATGCAATGATCGGTGATCCAACTGAAGTTGAAGGCTTAAACGAAGAAAATTAATTGGAAAATTTTTAAATTCATGTATTCAGTGCATCTTTAAACGCAAATTTTTAGTTATAAAGTAAAAATTAATACACAAATTGGAATTATTCCAATTCTACATTCTTATGTTCCCGAACTGCGTCATATGTTGTGCTGTTTATTTTACCTCTACTAATTTTCCTACCTGTAATTGACTATCGCAGATCAGATCATTCATTTTTAAAATATATTGTTTTCATACATATTTTTTTTTTTAAATGCTGATGCAGATTGAGTGACTAGCCGATGGAGCACTGCGAGCGCGACCTAACCTGACCCAAGACACGGCGGCAGCATGACATTCTACACGTCATACTTGCAGTTTTAAGGCAAATTTCATTTTATCCTACCAAGTTTTTAATAAATTTTCAGTTTTAAAAACCTAAAAGTGCACCAACATGGAAACTCTCTATCACCAAACAAACAAATTGGTTCAGGAAACTCAACATCTTTTTTCGAATCTCGACAGACGTGTGGCAAATTTGGACATACCTGCTGTTGAAAATGAAATAACCACAAAAATTAATCAAATAAACAGGTAAGATTAACAAAAAAATCTCTAATAAAATAACAATTTAACCCTTTTCAATGATTATTTGTAGCAATTGTGAGCGACTTGATGTTCTATGTCTAAAAGGTCCAATAACTCAGCGACAAAATGCAAAAATGCGAGTAGATCAGTTAAAATACGACAGCAGGCATCTCAGTGCTGCACTTGGTGCTTGGAAAAATCAACAACTTCGACGAGAACAGGAAGAGGCAGAGAGAGAAGCTCTCTTGTCACGTCAATTCAAGGCAAATGACCACATTGACATCATGATAGATCACAATATCCAGCACAGTAATCAAGTGCATAGTGCAAACGAGGGTATTGACAATCTTTTGCATCATGGTTCGGGTATTTTGGAGAATTTACGGTCTCAGAGAATGACTTTGAAAGGTGCTCACAAGCGTCTAATCGACATTGGCAATACATTGGGCCTGTCAAACACGACAATGCGATTAATTGAGAACCGAGCACGTCAGGATGGATTTCTCCTAGTTTGTGGTATAATATTAACTTGCGTAATAATGGTACTCGTGGTATTTTTCTTGACGTGAATTTATTATTTCTTTTCTTTTTCTGCATATTGACATTCCTTGATTAATATTATCCTCTGTATATATATATATATTTCTTTTTGAAATAAATCACTGATTCGTATTAATTCATTTGGATGTAAAAAGTACTCCATAAAGGCATTAAAAATCCATGAAATTGATCGATTAATCAAAAATTTAAGTTTTCTGAGATTCAAGTTTTAATTGTTCTAGACAAGATAAATGTTCTTCAGCTTCACATGATGTATCAGGATTGCAAACAAGTTCATCAAGACCACGACGTACTTGAGTTCGCAATTGATTAGCCACTTTTTTCACAGCACAATAATTCTGCTTGATTTCATTGACACACGGCATAAAATCATTCCATAAACAAGCTGAAGTATGACTTAAATACAATTGTTTCCATAATTCAATACTGATTGGAGCTACACTAGGCCAAATAACACCCGGATTTGGCTCGTAAAATGGATTAAGCCAATTTTCTAAAGTTTCTGGCTTATTCAAGTGTGACCAGAGGCTATAAGTCCGCTCTGCCAGGCGTAAATTAATCCTCTCGGCCTCTGAATCACCTGCAATAAATAATTTAATAATTTCGAGTAATTAATTTAAATGAATACAACTTCAAAATATTACCTAAAAATGTCCCAAACTGAGAGCAGTAAATATGCCTGAAGAGTTCTATCAGCAAGTCAGTCGTGTATTCAAAACTGAATTGAAACTGACGATGCAATTGATAAAGGCAGTCGAGAAAGAGAATAAAAGTTGGAGCATGATTTTGAGTGTAAGATGGATAATAGGCGCCGTGTCGTGTTCTAGTATAAAATGGATGCCCTGCTTGAAGCCACTCGCGTTCCAGTAGAGCTTGGAGACCACGAACAGTTCGACAGTCGGGATTTAAAATCACCTGAGCCAAACTAGTGACAATTAGCGTTGAATCTCGACCACTTGCACCTGCAATATTTAATTATTAATAAGATATTAACGATTTTTAACAGCTTCAAGGCGAAAAATACACTTTACCATGAACGAGAACTGCTGCCAATTCTTGGTGAATGCACTGAGCGACAACGCATGCGGCATTCATGGCGTTTTGCACAGCAGAAAGCCACCCGCTGTTTTCCAATCGCGATAACCATTGACTAGTAGAGCAAGAAATGTCGTTGCAAGCCTCAATTAATTTACAGAGACTCTCAGCAAGCTCTGATAATCGAGGCACACTTTTAAATACTTTTCGCCACTGTGGATACGCCGAATCTATCTCGGTACCGCCTCCTCTTGCACGAACACTCTGCGCCTGATTTGCCGATCGCGTGTCGATTATGTATCTAATTCAAGGGCAAATAATACCTACGTAAATGTATTTATTTTTATTTCAACCGTTGAATATGGTGGAAATTTAAAAACTTCAAGTACAAACCCTCGTCGTCCAGCTCCCAGGACTACATTGAGAAGTCGCTCGTCCTCCTTGCATCGTTTTCCCGTAGCACCACACATGGGTTGTCCACTTCGAAAGAGAATACTCTAAAAATTCAAAGTAAAGACAAAAATGTACACATTTTGTCTTTGTACAAATGTATAAATGTTTAGTAATTGTAAAAAAATTTTGTTTACCCCAGTTTCGTGTCTGTAGCACAGGATGGGAAATCGTCCACTGTCTCTAAACGCTGCTGACATCATAATCATTTTATCGTCTATGAGGCGAGGCACAATTATTGTCGATGGATAGGAATTGCACACTTTGTAGTCTCTATTCAGATAGCTTATTCTCCACTCGTCCCCATGCGATGCTAATAATCGAGACCACTCTGAAACAGGAGTGTAAGCGGTCCAGCCATCCTCGCTCTGGTCCTTGTTTTGGTTGGATAGCTGTGGTCGATAGAAGAATGGATACTGTGATGTTTGATCTGGGGGTTGATTCAAGAATTATTGACATGTGATTAGAGCGATTGATGAATTTTTGATTTTTACCGAGAGATGCTAGTTTTTCTATTGATGTAGCGATGTTTATTAAATCATCGGTTGATCCAATGTCAAGTTGGAGGATTCGGAAGTCTTTACATTTTAGGATTATACTGCCTCCGGGACTCTGGTTGTTGGATTTTTTCTCGATGACGTCAATATTTCGATAGAGTAGCCAGAGTTCTTTTTTCAGCTCTTGTCTGGAGGAAAGAAGCAGGTGATGACCACTTAGACACAATGTGCCTTCTAAACTCGCCTGTTTTTCATTAGTTTTTTCTGTCATTAGGACATTGTCGACCTTTGGAATTGTTATGAGATCAGAGAATTCCATTTTTTTTATTGATATTTTTGGCTTGTTTAGTGATAATGGTAAATTGAGCACCGTGATTTAGATCAGACCATTGTTATGACAGATGGTGAACGTTGTTGTACAGGTGTTGCAAAAAAATATGCCAGGGAGACAAAAAAAAAAAGCTCACTTCCAGCCGGCAGCCATGCTGTCAACTGTTTCCCTTTTTCTCTCTCTCTCTCTCTCTCTCTCTCTTGCACTCCAACGGTGTCTAATCAATTTTTTTGAAAACAACATAAAAATTAATACTTGTAATTTAAAAATTATTGAAAATATATTGAGCTAAAGCTTTAAAAATTATTAAGTACCTAGATTATTAAACATAGGTCAAATTCTTTTTATTAAATTCGATATTTCACTCCCCACATCCACAAATTCACAATAATTATACGAACTCGTAAACAATCTTATCAAATATTACTCTTGAATGTGTAAGTTATATTTACTTAAATTCTCAAAAAATAATTGCACGCATTGTCTGAAAAATAAGTGATTTTTTTCGTATTTCTTTTTTTTTTTTTTTTTACTAAATAATTCAACGTCGAATTTTTATTTTGCAATTTCAGCTTCTTTTTCATTTACTAAATTAATTGGATATTTGAAAAACATTTGTAAATAAAAAAAATACAAGAGAAAATCAATGCGCGCATTAGAGAATAATAATAAACTTAAATACTCGTGTTACACAAAAAAAGAAAAAAAGTTAAAGTTATGATTTTATATCATCAAAATTTGCAAAAAAAAAAAAAACATACTAAGAAAAAATAGTGTAGTAAAGATCATAAAAACCAACTAATAAATCGAAAAGTAAGTTTAACAGCTATTTTTTAAACTGTACAAACTTTATCGTTCAAAAATTAACTTTAGGACGTAAGATTTCGCATTTTCATTTGCAATTCAAATCGTCGGTTTGAACGAACACCTTTGAGGACTGTGCGTTGCTCGATTTTGTCGTCACTGAAACAAAAAAAAAAAATTAAATCACGTATATCGTGTCAATAATATCAAAAAAGGCGTATAGGTAAATTTTTTTTTACTAAAACCAAATTGTACTAGAATTAAATTATCTAAAAAAAATGTAAAATGAAGTTTTTTGAATCATTTCTAGTTTTTGAAATATTACTGTTTTTTTTTTTTTTTGAAATTCTTTTTTAAAATATCTCAAAAACGGCGCAAAATTCCGAAAAATTTTATCCAACATTTTTTAAAGAAAATTTAATTTCTAAAAAATTAGTTCTCACGAAATTTTGCAGTATCTTGCTTATTTATCGAGTTATCACTGAAAACGAAAAAAAAAAAATCGCAAAATTGCGAGGTATCTAATCAATGATTTCATTAAAAATTTAATTTTTTGATGAAATATGCAAAAAATATACACGTTTACGCCCTTTTAACATTAACGATATCATCGAATAATAAAAAAGTTAAAAAAGCTACATACGATTTTTTAATGCCAGGCTGCTTGCTCACAATTTTCGTGGCCTCCTCTTTGCGCACTTTGAATCCAAATCGATTGAAATTGCCATTGGTCGCTTGACTCGGTGCAACTCTAGCCACATTACTCGAATGACTGGTTTTCGATGCACTCGACATGACATTATTTGATGTCAGCGCATTGTGCCGCTCTTCAACCCTCTTCTTCGCGTCGACCAGCGATTCCATTTTTGCGAATTTCTTCTGGTGTATTTGCGCAAAATTCGGAGCTTTTCTTGCAGACAACGTCTTGGTTTCCTTTTTCTCAGACAGAATAGACTGTCGAGGTCTACTCAGTCTATTGACTGACTCACTCTGCTTCGATGCCGATCGAGAACCCGTATTGACAACCGACGATGAGCGTTTTTTACTTCCCGAAGCCGGAGGTGAATGTTTCCTCAAAGTCAACGAGTTTGATCGTCGTCTAGGTTGAACAACCTGCGTCAATTTCGGCGATTTTTCCTCCACTCGAGCTCGAGTCGAAGAAATCTTACTTGCCGGAGTCGCTGATCGCGGATGTCGTCTCATCGTGATTTTACTGACAGACGTGTTCTTTGCAGGACTTGCAAAGCGAACTTTACAAACACGCTTGGGTGCAACATCATTTGTATCAATAGTAACACTCAAACTTGACTCTGCTAAATTTCTCTTCCTTCGCAATCCCGGAGTTTTCGGCTCCTCCAGTTCGTACGTGTCATTTTCCGCGCTTTTCTTCTTCAAACCCGGTGTCTTTGGCTCATCAAGTTCATAAGTATCATTGAGCGATACCCGCAGTGGTGATGGAGACTTCTCCGCCATTACCGTGTCCGAATCCCGCGATGAATCCACAGCTTTCACGCCGCTTATGTTGAAAGTATCATCAACACTGATCAGAGGCCGAGTTTCAATCGCGCTAAATTTACCATCAGCCCGACAGTCCATGGGGGTGCTTGAACCCCGCCCGTAAAACTTCTGCACATTTACAGTACAACTGGACAAATCTGCGGATTTTTGCGCCACATCCGATGTCCCCACCGGTGGAGAAAGATTCAAAGATCGACGAATCCTCTCGCGTGGTGTTGATGAGACCAATAAACCCGCTTGCATCGTAGTTAGTGTTGGGAGAGGAGTATTACTGCCGCCCAAAGCTTTACCCAACTTTTTTGAGCTCGCTCCCTTGGGCGTTGCAACGGGTCTCAGTGGAGTCCCCGAGCTCGTGACTGAGGAACGCTTTTTAGCCGTAGATTTAGGCCTTTTTGGACTTTCACCTCCCTCAGTTTGTCGTTTTAACATGTTCGGTGTTAAAACCGGTGTAACTTCCGAGGATTCCGGTGATTTAATCGGTGAAATTCGCCGAAGAACCAGTTGTGGCGATCGCGTCATATTGTCGAGTGTATTAGCCTCCAAACTTTGAGATTTTTGCGATAACTGAGCCCGAGATAATTTGGTAGACAGTCGAGAAGTGTTTTTCGGTGATTTTCTCACTTTTTTCGCTACTACCCGAGGACTTTCGGATTTTAATGAACGAAGGGCTCTCTTTGGAGACACAGCGGCTCGCCGAGTTGATTCACGAAGTACAGGAGACTCAGTAGACTGTAGTTTTGGTGAAGTTCCGTTAGATGATGTGTTGTCGGAAGTCTCTGGAGAGTCTGCGACAATTGGGAGCTTTCGGGGCGTCTTTGAGTGGCGCTGCGGCGATATTGAGTGTGTCTTTGGTGATCCCAAGTTGATTGGCGACTTTCTGGGTGTCTTTGTTGTTCTATGAGGTGTTAAATCAATCACGAGTGGACTACTCTCTGGTGTAACTACAGATCCAGGTGAATTTACACATCGACCTCGAAGCTCGATGAATTTCGAGTTTGATGGCGTTGCAATATTTTTTTTTCGCCCCTTTTTCGGTGGTACTACAATTTCTGTATAATCGTTTGACCCACCGCCAAGATTTTCGTCGTCTTGAAGGAGCTGATGACTCAAAACTCCGTCCTCTACGTGATTTTCCGTGTCGTCAGTATTTTTATTCACTTTTCTCTTGCGACTGCGAGGATTTTTCGACTCTGACATCACGCTCTGATTAGTTGACAGGTTCTCGGTGGTCACAGTGTCCCTTTTTGATGCTTTTCTCGTACTCAATACCGTTGTGTTGACCACAGAATTGTCGTTGAAGAGCTCGGTAGCCGTCACTGACTTGTTGGCTCTTCTTGTCACGCGTTTCGTCTCATTTAGAGACGGTGTTTGCTCTGCTTCCGTGTCATTTGACGATTTTTGCTTGAGCTGACGCCGGCTTCGGAGAGTTCGACTTGCTTCTGGAGTTTCTGTCGCCTTGCCTGCCTCAGAATCCGGCAATCTTTCGTCTGCCGCCTCGATTTTCATTCCTAGATAAATAATAAAAAAAAAGAATCACACGTAAACAACGATCAGTGTATTGACATAAACAACGAAAATAAAAAACAAACACCTCGTATTACTCGAAAAAAAGACGTCAAATACGAAAAAATCATAATATTTCAATTGGTAATTATCGTTCTAAATATGACTATTAAACCAAAAATTCCATTCAGAAAACTGTGAAAAAAAAAAAATTTATCAATAAAAAATCGATAAATTTTTGAATAAAATAAAAGACACAATTGATAGAATAGATATTTAGATGTTTAAAAATAATATTTATTGGATGATTAATTGTAAAAATATGCTAGTAAATTAGAAATGTTAATATTTTTGTGTAAGCCGCCAAAATTGACGCCATGTCTAATTCCGCAGCCCGCCCAAAACACGTTGCATTTTACGTACACGAAGCTTCTCCATATTTCCCACGAATATTACTAGATTATTAATCGAAAAAATCATTGAAATTTGTGACATACCTCTTCTAGTTTTCCTCGGGGACATGATGGTCCCACTTTTATCTATTTTTATAGTTTAAATAGCAGTTTTTAATCACGATGAAGCAGCTTTCAATAGAGAAAACACAAGAAAACAATTCCGATTCGACGAATGAATAAATATACAACACAGTCACGTCTATACACATATATCACATATGCATACGTGTTAGTTGGTTATTAGGGGGGAGAGACAGGAAACCGGCAAACAGTTTGAAATGGCCGCAAGGCAGCACTATGATCGTAGGCAGTTACATATAAACATTCATTTTATGCGCGAAGAAGTTTCATCAAAACTCGCCTTTTATCATCTGTCCCACTTTTTGACATCAGTGAGATGTATTGTACAATCTCTCGCTGAATTTCGGACTGAAAAAATTGTTCTAACCACACTTTTTATTTAAAAAAGGTATTTATTAATTAATTATTTTTGTTAGATTATTTTTATTGTCGAATTTTCAAGTTGTATAAAGATTTTTGCGTGTTTTAATCGTCTTGGCGTTTGAAAATTGATTGATAAAATGGTTATTTTTTTATTATATAATTATATCATGTCAATGATTTTAGCAATCATGGGTGATGCAGCCATCCCAAAAGAACGGTACATGAAGTACCCATACACCATAACAGCAAAGATGTTTTTCTTTCCCTACAAACATCATTACAAGCACTGTTGGACCGTGAAATATTGGCTGATGGGTATGGTCCTTACTGTCCCTGTATACTGGAAAATCACCAAGATGGGTATGTAGTACACTGGGAAATATTAATTTGTTTTTCCCTCCATGGATTAGTTGGAAGATTATTATGAGAAATTTTTTTTTTTATTACAGTTAATACTCCGGAAAATATTGAAAGAACACGCGAGGCCCGGAGGAAAATGTATTCTCCACATCATTGAGCTTGTTCGAAATTTTGCCTCGAATTCTGTAGCCCATTTTACATGATAATAATCAAGTAATCGACTTGCTTTCCAATTGAAATTTCAAGTAAAAGAAAAATGTAAGTTCCAGGAATAATAAATAAAATCTATCAGATACATAAAAACTTAACTGTTAAATTTATTATTAATATTTATTACAAATTAAGAATTATTACAGATGATAAAACGGGTAAAATAAAATTTATTTCTTTAAAGTCTTTTGAAGAAAAAATTTTTCTTGTCTTTTTAAACAATTTAAAAACCATAATATTAACGTCTAATTAACATTTTTTTTTTGATCCGTTTCAAGAATTACAAAAAAAAAAAAAAAAAAAAAACAATTCAAAACATTGAATTTTACCAATTTAAAAAATCTTGTTGAATTATTACATAGTGTCGATATGTTAAAATTGTCAAAGACACTATTTTTTTTTTTCGGTCACTTGATGAAATAAAAAACTACAACTGTTAATAAAAATAATAAATAGTCAAAAAAAAAAAAGAGCCATCAGTTCATTTCAGTGACAGGAAGTAAAAAAAAAAAAAAGTTGAGCTAAATATACATATCAAAATAATTATGAATTTATTACGCAAAGTTTGTTTTGTTTCATTGTAATAGCTTTAGCTCATTCATTTTCCAAATTGACTACGACATCTCATTTACACAAAACTAAGTGTTATAAATAATACTGCGTGCAAAATTGTCCAAGATTTCACGTTTGAAATAGTGAGTATTTGTTTTACGTTTTCTTTTTTTTTTCTTCTTCTTCTTCTTTATATTTTGAGGTATATTTAACATGAATTACGATGATCCAGTGCAAAATTTGACGTACTTTGCACCAGTAAATTATCCTAAATTCTCTTTTACGACCTCTCTGACACACACGCGTTGATTTACATCTTACAATGAAAAATAAGGTACATTTTCACTCTGCGATTCATTTTTGTTTGCATGGAAAAATATATATTAGTGCGAAAAAACATCGCACTGATTCCCTTACTTCTAACTAGTTTCCGACACTTTATTCACTCCATTGTGACTTCTTCTATCTTTTTCTGTCACATCATTATTACCAGATAATTTTCCTCGTTTTACTGCTGGCGATCGCAAAGCCTCTTCATCATAATTGAAGCCCATATCCTTGGCTCGCCTCTCAACATACTTTGACAGTCTCATCCCGGCCCTGAAAACGTAACTGATTGATCAGGAATATATAAGTATTCACGTAAAGCTCAAAATATATTTTTACGTTCGGAGGCCAAAGATTAAATTGTGCATTTTTCCAAGCCAAATAATTTTATGCATTAATTAGAAATATCCCATAGCAATTTCAATCCATTTCCGACCATTAAAATTCCATTCAGACGCTCAAGCATTCAAATTAATCAGCAACTAATCCAAATATTTTAGTTTTTTTTTTTTTTTTCAAGCAGTAAACTTATGCAGACATTATTAAACAAAAAATGTTAAACATTAATTAATAAAAAGATCGTGTCACTAATAATGCTGAAACGACGTGTAACACAAGTGATAATATCATCAACAAAGTATCTATCTAATATGTAATGAAAATGAGTTTTAAGATGTAAAAAAAAATTAATTTTTTTCAAGAAAGTGGTAAATTTCAAAGTTTTTTGTCAATTTTTCGACGATAACTCAACAAATAAGTGAGATAAAAAAAAATCTTATGAGAATCAAATGATTGGGAATTAAATTTTCTACAAAAAATATAAAGCAAAATTTTCTGTATCTCTGTTAGTTTCTGAGAAAATTTCGATTTTTGAAAATTCTTATTTTTCAAAATATCTCGAAAATAGAGCAAAATATCGCAAAAATTTATTTCATGTTTTTTTTTTTAGAGAATAAAATTTCCAATCATTCAACTCTTATAACATTTTTCATTATCTCGCTTGGTTGTTGAGTTAGTACAAAAAAAAAAAAAACAAAAAAAAAAAATCACAAAAACTGATTTTTTAAATACAAGCCTTTTTGAGGATTAGTGACGCGATATATGAAAATGGTTAATAAAATTATCTCTGGCATCCGAACCAATGTATATTGAAAATACTTAACCGTACTCACTTGTAAACATTCGAGTGTGTTTTGTTATAAGTATGACAATTGTCAAAAATCAGGAGAATATCTTCAAAAAATTTTTCTCTATTTTTCTCATAAACGCCTGAATCCAGTTTTTTCTTGATTGTTCCAAAATCCATGGGCGATTTTATAAACTGAGTGTAATCAGGCACTTCTTCTGGCATTACCGGTGAGAGAAAAGGCCACGAGTCTCTGTGGTGCATCACGTCATGAAGAAGTTCATGCAGTGATTTATCCTGAACGGCAGCAGCACGTTTTGTTGCACGTCTTGTCTGTCGAGGTTCAGCTTCCTCGGACGTGCTACTGTCTGCTTACAATAAAAAAAAATTTTTTACCAACTCAAATAGCCGCGATAAAATTTTGTTTGTTATCCTCATGTTAAATTTAAAGCTCATGTATGATTACAAGCAAATATGATGAATATCCAACTAATCCAAAAATTGAAGCTTTTTAGTGACGTTATGAGTAAGTGGTGCGTGAATGACCTGGATCGACAAGATTTAATCGAATTAATTTTGGCTTTTTTTTTCGAATAACTAATTATAAATGCACAATTTTGTCGAAAGTACGTGGGAATATTGTGAATGCATCTGGGGGTTATAAAATACAGACCGTCCCAATCGGTAGATTCATTACGAAGGAGGCTCTTGACAAAATTGTGGATGCGAGAACGTGCAGCGACTGCACAGTGGCGCTCAGTGTCCCTCTCGCGACCTCGTACTAATAACATACCCAAAGCTAAGCCCTTTTTCGTTCACACTAGATTGGTTGCAGCATAAAGTAAATACTTTGGGTATAAATTTACACGTATAATAAAAATAAAATTCTAATTTTGATTTTCTTTAAAATAGCTTATAGTCTAAGGAAAAAAAATGCTTACCGCGTCTGGCACTGTTTTTCTGGATATTCCGACAGTCATAGCAGCACCAACGTCCTCGAGGTGCTTTAGACAATGGCGGAACTAGACAATTGATGTGATAGAGCTTTGGGCAGAGATCACACACAATAACATTCCCCGAATTGCCACAAATTGCGCAGATTTCCCGCAGTTTTGGCCTGAAAAAAACTTTCTTTTTTTTTTAATTGCTCTGATATATATTTTTTTTTTTTTTCATTTAATTTTGTTTCAACTTACTTTACTTCCACGTATTGCATGTGATCCTCATCACTGTCTGCAACATCCTCTTCGTGTTGTTCAGGAACACGCTTTGAGCGAGTTTGCCGAGTTTCTTTGGTCACTTCCGGCGTCTCGTCTTCCACCTCATCCTCAAACTTTGTTCGATTTCTTTTCGTTTTTTCCTTTGGTTTTGTTTCTCGCGGCTTGCACGTACCGCAGAACCAGTCACCGTCCGGCACGGCTGTCAACTTTGGCTTGAAACAATATAAATGTTGTCCTTTGTTGCAGCCATCGCACAGTAACATGCTCTCGGCATCTCGACACTTTCTGCAAATTCGACAGCGAGCATTTAAGGCACTTTTGCCCCAAGCCACGCTGTTCTCCAGGGTATTTAAGTGGACAAAAAGCTGAGACCAGCTGGTAGAAGCCATTAAAGACTGTGTCCAACGTTCTCTCGCCTCTTCCGCCGAGTATTTCTTGTCCTTTTCATCCATGCCCAGAGGTTTCTTCAAAAATTTCGGCTCTACAGCGTAGAGAAGTTGAAGAAGAGCACAGGCCATTTGTCGAATACTTATTTGCTGCTTTGGATTAGGTATCAATTCATTTTCCTCCGGTGGGCCTAAATATTTGCCAGGATCTTCGTAATTCCTGCTAAAACCATTGCCAACCTCTGAGTCGGGTGTTCCCGGTCGACTATTTTGTCTAGTCTCATACTTAATTTTTTCCAACGTTAAATTTGTCGGCACATCGACCTCGATCTCATTGGGCCCATAAACCAATTTATCGCACTGTTTGTCGTATCGAGAATTAGCAATGGCATATCGCCAAGCCTCACGATCCTTCACCTTTAATGATCCAAGAGCTCCAGCTTTGATTTTATCCTCCATATCGAGCACATAATCACGCAAAGTAAGTTCCATAACTTCCTCCACGGCAACATCAGGCGGAAATTGTAGATTAGTATTTTCCGGCTTGTATTTTTTCGTATTTTTACTCGTTATATCTTTCGCCGATGCTGCGAAAACTTCGGGATTGAGCTTGTACTTGGGACAGTCGTTGATAACACCCTTTAAACTGTCGATTTCTTGGCTGAGATTGTGTCGCAATTCACCCTCACGAATTCCCCGCATACTAAGACTATTAATCAGCATCGATAAATCTTCCTGGCGCCCATAGAAGCCCCAAGTTACTTCAGATTTATTGCAGTGTACTGGGCAGTCTTTGTCGCCGGTGCAAGCTAGCAAACTCTTCCGCACGTCATTCAAGTCTTTGCGCGATGTTTTGTTCAATCCATTGTCCGAAAGGGACACGGACTTTCGAGTCAGTTTCTTGGCAATATTTATGTTATTTTCCTTATTGCTCAGTTTATCCTCGAATTGATTTTTAAGGTAAGTCTCCGCGGCGTCTTTGTCCAACAATTCCGGCATGTAATGAGTGCCTTCAGGCAGACAAATGCCCGGCCATCGCTCGTCAGTCTCGACAAACAGTCCGGGAATCGAGAGAAACCGCCAGTAGCGTCGATGTGCGCGATCAGAGCCCAAGTAAACCATCATTTGATCGTCCTTAGACGCCTGGCGCAGCTCTGCCAATTTATGCTCGTACTCTTCGCGTTTCTTTTCATCCTCACGACTGCTCCTTGTCTTTTTCGGTTTTTCCTCACCTTCATCCGTCTTTCCGTCCTTCTCACGCTCGCGCATTCGCTCCTTTTCCTCCTTCTCCTTCTTTTGCTCAGCCACGATGAACGACTTGAGCTCACGACGCGCCTGCTGCACTTTCTCGTGACGGTCCTCGAGCACATCGCGTATCGACGCGAATGTTAGCAACTGATTTATAAGACATGTCGTCAAACACAGGCGATCGTTCAAGTCGAATTCACAGACATTGCGGTGGCCAAGAGCGCGAAGAATTCGCGGCTCGTTTAGGCGAAGCAGCAGTGCCGGATCATCGTGATTTGTGTAGCCACCTCGTTGAGAGTAGCGCCATTTTGTGGCAACCTCGCCTATTCTACCGCCGGAACTCAGCAGATGTTGCCGCAAAATTTCACTCAGTGTTACTGCATCGAGTGCGATCTTTGAGAGCGGACAGCCATGATGAGTTTGCGACCAAGACGAGGCTTTGGTCGCTAATTTTACTGCCTTGATCATCGGCAGTGCTCCATCCTCAATCGTTACTTTTGTCTCGTCCAATGTGTTTGACTGATGAATTTCATCCGCCTCCTCGGCCTGGTATTTGAAAATATTTGCCAACAGCAATTGCAACAGATCGCTAAACAATCCGGAGGCTTCATTCGTTAGCATTGCCTTCTCCAACATGTCAAAGGCCACGCCAGATGGAAAATATGTGGTGACTTCGAGTTCTTCGTGGAAAAATTGAAGGAATTCAAGAATCATAACAAAGTCGCCAAAGTGTTTATTTGGAATATCACACTTTACCGGTGTTGCCTCGGTTATCGGACGTAAATCTTCACACTCCAAGTCCTCCCGTGGTTTATTCCACTCTCTGACATAGGCTGCCAAAGCTACGAGCTTCTGTTTTTCCTCTTTCATATGTTCACGTTTTTTCATTCGTTCCTCTTTCTGTTTGGCCTTTTTCTCCTCAGCTTTGGCCTTCAATTCCTCCTTGAATTTGCCATTCATCTTGGATTTTTTACTCTTTTTCAGCGTGATTCCACTGTTATTTATTTTTTTCAGTGGATCTGGCTTATCGAAAATTTTCGGCTTGCTCACTGTATCAGTTGTTAGAAATTTATCCAATGTCTCTTGCTTTTGTTTTTTTTTAGGCTGCGGCGTGAAGTCTGGTTGTGGACCGGAAAATATTGTATCAAAACGAACCTTTGCAATGCAATATTTTTGTAGGATTGAATCTTTAACAGCCCAAATGCCATTGGTATTTTGTGCGCAAAGTAATTTGAGGAATATTTTTACTCGTTCTTTGCTGTAGAGCAATTTTTTCCGCCTCACTTGACCGGCTTCTATGATCATTACTTCAGACGTGTCCTCCTCACCGCAGTCCATCTGCTCGACTTCGTAGCGAAACAGTGACGCAGGCGGATGATAACGTCGTTCCATTGAAATAACTCTTGGATTTTCCTTCATATAAGCCTTAATTTGTGCATCAGTAGGCGCAATAACTTGTAGAACATGGCAATCGCACCATGAATCCTCGGTAAAACTTGCCTCTACCATCTCTCCAACGAAATATCGATCACGTGCATACTGATACACATCCTCAACCATCTCACTGAAGTATTGCCGACTTGTTTTCGTGGCGAGATATAAAATTGGAATTCTCAGCTGTAAGAAAAAAAAAAAAAAAACGATTAAATTGGCTTAAATATTTTCAATAATATTCCGATAAATTAATAAAACATTAAATACCTCCATGGGAAATTCTTTTAAACTTTTTTTCGCATTCTCCTCACACAATACCGCCTCTCGATACGTCATGTTCATTTTCCCAGTGACGCAACAAGACCAAATTGTCGAGTTGCAAAGAATAACTCGACTGCAGTACTCGCTGAAATAAACAAATCAATGGAATTAATTGATTAGGTTTTTTTTTTTTTTTTTTCGTGGGAAAAATTCGATGATTTGAGCATGAAAAATTTAGTGAGTGACGCAAAAGACGTGGTATTGCGCGCGACAAGTGCAAATGAATGGGCGACGCGACAATCTTGCCACAGCGTTAGATAGGTGTATCTGCTTTGCGGTAAGGCTAGAGAACAAACGATAAGACTTTTTAGCATGGCCGTAGCTCAATTTGCCGGGTAGACAATCAAACTTGGCAGTGTGTGATGATTTGTCGCCTTGATACAATAAGAAAATCACTTTGACAACACTTACTTGTAGTCCTTGAAGACCTCGTTGGTAGCCTCAAAGTGAAAAACCTCATCGTCGTCCTTGTAGTCTGAGGACAAGTGCAGTAGTTGGAGAGGCGTCTTCCTATTCATGAGAGGCATGATGACATGGAATCTGTGACTAAATTGCGAAGTAAATCTCAGTGATGTGTGCCAAGATGGACTGTAAAATTGCTGAAAATTTAGGATCACTTGCCAGCGTTGGACGACGATGTGCGCTGCTGCCTACGGTAGCTTGACGAGCTGCTTTGTAAAACAGGCTTCGTCACACACAACTCTCTCTCCCTCGCGCCTGTTCTCAATGTTTGTTCCGTGGACTATGTATTTAACCTCAACTATGTCCGGCTAGCTGAAGGTACACCAAACAATCCTGAAACCAGCGCGCACTAGATTGTATCAGTTATAGTGGGAGCCGCGTGTTTTCTCGAAAGAAATTCACGAGCTCATGACAATGCACGATTCTTAACGGTGCCAGTGGAAGAAGAAGCGCGCATACACACCTGGCACTTGCCAAGAAGCCAGAACACACTCGCGCCAACCGGAAACTCACACGCGCAGTGCGCCAATTTTTCTCCTAAATCCTCTCAAGTTTTATACCCTTTTATCCACGTTTTTCAACACTTAACAATTTATTTTACAACATAAAGGTAATGTATTAATTCGATTAAACTCATATTTGAGGTTAAATCGAATTAATGAATCATATTTTTATATTAAAATTTTGAATATTACGTTGAGAGAAATATATATTTACCCCAACTTGTGTGTAGTTTCACAAGATGTCGCAGCTGTTGGCAATGTTGGTAAAACAGAGATTTTACTTACCAGTTTTTTTTGTGAGTGATGCTCTATTTTACCAACGTTTGCATGGAAAAAAAAATATATATATCGCTTGGTGTTTATATAAAAATGATTTGACTTACTTGGCTAATTTTATAGTTGTTTCATTAATTGAAATTCGTTTTTTTGTGAAAAAAGATTTTTTGATTACTTGTCAAGTGTGTGTGTGTGTGTTTTTTTCTAGTTTATACAAATCAGCTGTTTTATTGGTTGACATTTGCGTGAATGTGTACACACACACACACACAGTTTTTATACACAAAGAGTCGTGCATGATGGGGGCAGAGAGAGTTTGTGGTGATGGCCATCTCAGAAGCTCCACGAAAGAGTGTATGCACGCAGTTCACATTTGCTCAGATGAACTTATTATGCCTGTGAAAACGCGGGTGCTAATATCCAACTAACGATAAGATACATTATTGGACTGTGATTATAGAAACAAGTGGTGCATTGATGAAAGTCATGTTGGAGCGAGAGTCAGAGCATCAGGCTTGTGCAAATTGAGTTGAAAGCCGCCATTGGGAAAGCAGGTCTTTCGGTAAAAGGGAAAATTAATTAAGTATGCGTATTGAAGGATAATTGTAAAATTCCTGATTGCTTTTTATTGAGAATTTTTTTATTAGTGTGTAAACTGACTTTTTTCGAGTGAACTGCAGATTGTGGCCTTGGCAGTTGCAATGACGAAAGAGCTGTAACTTAAACTTACCAGATTAGCACATGACTCTTTTTCTAATATTTATGCCAAAGATTCATTGAATTTTATTGAGACAAAATGAGTTCTGTGTGGAAAAGATTGCAGCGAGTTAACAAGAGAGCGGCCAAATTCCAGTTTACTGTCTCTTATCATGAGCTAACATTGGAGACTACGTCAAAGTGGTGAGTTTTCTATTTATTTATTTATTTATCATGTATGCAGGACATTATTATGTATTAAAAAATTTTTTCATTGTTCATTGAAAAAGCTCTAAAAGTTGGGAACTATGCACTAAAGTCAAGTATTTGTGTTTAAAAATTAAGCATATGAAAATTATCCAGCATTAATTTTTTTGTAGCACTGATGTAATATGTTTAATTGATTGTAAATTTTTTTTTATCCAACTAATCTGACAGATAACATTTGGAAAAAAATTGGGTTTAGAGTGTATAAAAAATTTCGAAATTCGTATTTTTAACATGTAAAATTGTTTAAATAAAATTTATAGTTTTTAGGGGTAGAAAATTTTTTTATTTATAAATTCGACAGTTAAAGACGTTAAAATTTGATTTAATGAAATTTTTTTTTCGATATTTGATAAAAACACGATTTTTTATTAAAGAATTTGATATTTTCGACATAATTTACTGTAATTTGGTAAAATATTACATTAAGGTATTAAGTATTTAATATGCTATAAATGTTTTTTTGTTAATTTATGAAACAGGAAGCCGAATAAATTGAGTGTAGTATGGACGAGGAGGAGCAGAAGAGTGAGTTCAGAGCCTCTGGAGTGGGAGCCTTGTTTGAGTGATCCTTTTATCGGGGTTGTGAGTTGGCCAGTGCCAGACAATCATACAGTATCTGTAACATTGTTTAAAGACCCAAGGACTCATGAACTCGAGGATAAAGATTGGACTTTTGTCATCGAAGATGTAAGATGTTTGGAAAAAATAAAAAATTATAGTATATCTGTATTTAAAAACCGTATTTTTCAGGTTTCATCAACGGGAAAAAGGCGCCACGTTGCCGCTACAAATATTAATATGAAAAAATATGCTACTCTAGAATCTAGTCAACAGCAACTTAAATTGGATCTCAAGCCGCAGTCAAAGAAAATAGTAAGAGCGGCTTTGGAATGTACTCTGTCATGTGTCTTTCTCAGAGAAGGCAAAGCCACGTGAGCCGCCTTTTTTATTTTCTCACATTTTATATATGTATCCGGTATTATTATCATCATCGAGCTATTTTTAACCCCAGGGACGAAGATATGCAGAGTATGGCAAGCTTAATGTCCGTCAACAACAATAGTGACATTGCCCCACTTGATGACTTTGACAATGAAGATATTCCCGAGGATGTGGAGGAAGTTTCGCTGAAAAATTTAGATGAAATTCTTGATATTTCCGCGCAGATTGATCTTATGACCAGCAGTTTGACTGAGAGTGATATGCCCAGTACTCCAATAAGTGGTACATTTAATTTTAAATGCAATTTATCTTAAAAGTATATTATATATTTATATAAAATACTTTTAAGACGATTTAGTTTTGATTTTACGCTTCAATTTTTTTGTTAACAGCAAATTTACAGTTGAATACAATTTAAATAGCTGTAAAATTTAAAAAAAAAAAACCCTCCGAGTTGTCCAACTATTTATCGCGGACATTTCAGAGGGATGGAAAAAATTTATAAAGCGGCTCAAGAGTGATTTACTACAAATTTTACGTTTAAAATTTTTTTTGCAGTGGCAAGTTTAGTCAAAGATGACTCGACGCCTGTGAATGAAGAAACTAATGTTCCCCGGGGCATCAGTCTAACGGCTATTGCCGATAATTGCACAGACAAATCACCAGTTAAAAATGATATCACTGTGGAAAATGAGTATGTGGAATTTATCGGATAAAATAATCAACAGACAGTTGAGGATGAATTAATTTTTTTTTTTTTTTATCAACAGCAAAAATGCGGCTATGAGGCTAAAATTACAGCCACTAGATCTAAAGAAGAATGAAAATAGTGCTCCTAAACTACGGGAGATTACACCGGGTCAGGATCTTTTAGAATGGTGCAAGGATGTTACAAGAAATTATCCTGGTGTAAAAGTCACAAATTTGACGACTTCCTGGCGTAACGGAATGGCATTTTGTGCAATTATTCATCACTTTAGGCCAGATCTTGTGTAAGTATTGTAGATTTTATTACTTTTTTTTCTTCGTTTCAACAAAAAAAAAAAAAAAAAAAACCTCTGAGCGCGTGAAAAAAATCTAAGGATTTTTTTTTTTTTTTTTCACAAACATTATGTATAATAGAATTTTTCTCCGCCCAATAATGTTTTTTTTTTGTCATTATTTTTATTAGCAATAATAAAACAGTAAAAAAAAAAAAAAAAAAAACTACTATTAAACACGAGGTTTAAAATCGAATTTTTCTAATAAAAAAATCGAGATTGGCAGGTTATAATTCATGAAAAAAAAAATTTTTTTTTCACTCAAATATGGAAAATATTGATAAACTCTGAAATTTTTTTTTTTTTTTTTTTTTTTTTTTT
>MVJL01010343.1:0-10341 GCA_002156465.1 Macrocentrus cingulum
GAGTTAGAGTCTCTACAGCCAAGTAGACGCCAAAAAACCGCAAAAAATTGAATTTTTAATCAACAAATGGTATAAAAAATTTTAATCGTCACATTTGTAGATTTTCAGGTTCTGCCAAAATACGACAAAATCGTCCAGTTATTTTCGGACGTGCCCAGCGAAGCGGGCTGGGCTGCTAGTTAATAAATAAAATAAACGTTAAAAATAATTTTATGATTTTTTATTTTTAACAATATAGATATATAAAAACCTTTTTTTTTGAAAAACAAATTTTTTTGTATACAAGACAGGTGGCCTCCTCAGAGTGATTAACATCATCCTTTCTCTCTTCAACTTATTAAAGTGCCATTAGAATAACCAATCGCACTATCAGAGGGCCAACGACTACTCTACCTTTTCCCATTTATTTCTTTTACAGCGAAAAAACTACTTATATATGCAGAAAAAAATTTAATCCACTTTTATTCTCACGTCCGAGTAATTTGAGATGACTAAACTTATATTACACGCGGCGCAGACGTTTGGTCGAACTTTTCGCACGATATAGCATGATGATAAATGTATATATATCGGTATAGGTATATTACAATGATTTACTTTTCACATTGCAACATTTTTAACAAGTTTTACGAGGATTACAAAAATAACAACAGCTGCCATGCCCATGTAATTTTTTGTTATACAAGTCTGATTGACACACATAAATAATACGAAAAAATGAAAGTAACCAGCTGATTTACATCTAACTAAATTATTTATTTGAATTATTTATCGTATACGAGAAAAACTTTGAGGCGTCAGAAAGTTGCTATATATCATAATACTGCCGTACACCTGCCGAGAGAATCATGATAAATTTCACTAAACGTTAATCTCTCAATCTCTTCATTACCTTCCTCTCCATAACTCGAAGAAAAATTGAAATAAATAAAAAATAAATAAAAAAAATTTTAATTTCCATATAGAATTCTTTAGAGAATTAAAAAAATTAGCATTTAATTCCATAAGAAATTCCAACAATTCACAGAAACACTGCATTTGACATTTAATGTTGCAAAAAAAAAAAAAATTCTCCATTCTCGGTGAAATTCTTCGAATATAAAACTTATCCATATAATAAAACCTATTTCACATAAATAATATCAAATAAAAAATATCCCACGACCTCAATTTATTATTTTTTTATGTCAGAATATTTTGTTATGAAAGCCAGTGCCTGACTGTTCAATTAATTTTTTTTGTACTCTCAAATTAATCAAATTAATTTCCCAGATGGCATAATAATAGTTTTATATAAATCATTTCACCATAAATATCAGTGAGCACGAAAAAAAAAAACAGGCGTGGTCGATTTTTATTTCATTTTTCAGCGACGATGAGAAAATTGGTCTGGTGGCCGCTCACAACCTCGGCGAACAATAATAAGATCGAATATTTACGTAAGAGAAAAAAATGGTTTTTTTTTTTTGTGTCTTATGTTACTAGGTCGGATAAATGCATAATATTCGTTGCTTTCCGCATCTTTTGTCGTATCCACATATAATGTCGATAATTCAGGAGTCTATGAAATATGGGAGTGAATGCACTTGCATGTATATTCAACGACGACTGGCGACTGTAGCACCCGCGAGCAGCAATTTTTTTTCCTCGTTCACCCAACTCTCCATTGCGCAAAAACGACCAGACGTCAACCGGATTTTCTTGCAGGTTATGGTGCAGCTAATAAAGGTATGTGTGTCTTGAATTATTTTTTAACATTATGTATATTTTGAAATATTTTGAAGGGAAAAACCATGTCCAGAATTTATGAAAAATATTTTTAGCTATTTTTATATTTGATAGGATTTTTTTCTAGGTCAAATTTGTCTTTATTTATTTATTTATTTTCGACGTTAAAAAGATTTACAGAAAAGGACTAGAAAAAAATTGGCAAAAATGTTATCAACAATTATTCTTTTAGAAAAATGAAAAATACTATTTATTTATTTATTTTTTTTTTTTTATAGAAAAAAGTCAATCTGAAAAAGTGAATAAAAAAAGAATCATCTCAAAATATCAATGCAAATTTTCCTAAAAAAAAAATTAAAACCAAAATTTCGATATAGATTTTTTTTCGGTTTTTTTCGGAAGTACTTTGAGCAAGACTTGCTCAAGGCCTATGAAGAGGACTCTCAGAAGACTCTGGAGGAACGACTTCCTGAAGAATTTTTGGGAGGACATTGCGGAGGATTACAAGGAGGACTTTCAGAAGGATATTGATGAGGACATTGAGGAGGACTACGAGAAGGATTGGCTAAAGAACTACGGGAAGGACTTTTAGAAGGACCTTAAAGAGAATTTTAAAAGTCTTTTTCGTAGTCCTTCTCAATGACCTAATCAATATCCTTCTGAAAGTCCTCGTTGTAGTCCTCTAGCTAGTCCTGCTCAGTGTGCTCTAAAAAATCGTGCTAAAAAGTCCTCAAAAATACACTCCTGCATGAATGCCGTGATCTTAGCTTCGTTAGGGAATTTAATTCGATCCGCACACTTTTTTGTTTTTACTTATTCCGTTTATGTAAAGGGAGCGGATCTGAAAATGCAAATTAATTCTGATTGGTCACACATTTAAACTATGAATATCTCAAAATTTACTGGCCCAAAAAAAATTTAACGCTCCAAAACTCCCTACTTAAAATCGCATTTTGCGCATTCTGAATACGTCTTTTTTGAGACACCCTGTGTATAATCTACCTGATTCAACCTCCACCAGCAATAAACTACCGGATTGCTATTAAAAGGTGAAAAAAATAACAATTTTTAAATAAAAATCTCAACAATTTATCTCTGATTGACTGTTTCAAAAAAAAAAAAACCCAAAAACCACGTTTTTTCAAATTAAAAAATAAGTATAACATTATTTAAAAAAATGAAAATAATTTCTCTCGACTACTGTGTATCAGGTTTTGGTGAAAAATATATTTCGAGCGCCTATAAAGCGATAATATAGATTTAAAAAATCTAAAATTTTTATCAATTACTGTAGACTATTGTCAAAATTAAAAAAATTTTCCTTTATCTATAATAAAATCTATAGTAAATAAAATCATAGATGTTGGAAACGCGATGTATTATGGATATTAAAAAAAAAAGTCCGTATAGACTTTTTAGTAATGAGGAAACGTTTATGGTAATTCTGATCTCAACACATGTCTGCAACGTCTCGCTCTACTTCACCATTCAATACACCGGAACTTCGCACCCGATCTCTCACTCGATTTTTTTTCACACACTACTCTAATTTTCAGAATTAATACTACACAATAATTACCAATCTAGTATACATAAAACATCCGGCAGGAAAAATAAAAAAAAGAAAAATATTTTCAATCACTAAAAATCAAAAATTGGAAAAAAAATTCTAGTTTTTTTTTAGTAATAATTTTCTATATAAATTATACCATCACAACAGCGACATTAAGACAGTAGAGAATTTAGAAAGCATAATTTGTATATATATATTCTAGAAAAAAAAGTTGAAAACAAAAATAGCATAAATTTGTTTTTCAATAGTTAAAAACGAGTTTGTATTGCTGACATATATTATTAATGACGAAGAAATGGATAGATAAAAAAAAAAATATTTGAAAACATGACCTTTTCCAAATTAAAAATTGTGCAATCAAACTGGAAGCGACTGAGGAATGTAACATTTAATCATTAGTATGAGTTTGCTACTGCTTCCGGGTAATTTTCAAGACAATTTCTCGACATGAAAAATGACCAATGTCAAACTAAAAAATATAGTAATATATAAAATATTATAATTAATTGTATGAATCTGTCTCAGGGTCAAATGTGTGTTAAAAACTGGTCGAGGACGTCTCGATTTCACTGGGACACCCTTCACGCGACCTTCTTGAAAATGAGGTATTACAGAGATCGGCATTTCAGTTTTACTTTTCACGGTCTGTAAGCAAGAGACAAGCGTCAGGCAGGCAAAACACAAGCACGGTGCAACGGACTCGAGTATCCAGTAGGTATATATATACACGGCAGTGTGATTACTTTCGTTTCAGTTTCCGACAGAATGACTGTAGGGTTCCCTCTATCAGTAGAAAGTGTATAGTGCGTGGCCCATGAGAATTTCATATCCAACTAATCCAACTTTTGACAACAAGCGCGATTTCTCAAAATAAAAAAAAACCCGATAACTCGTAAGATACAAAACGTAGAAAAAAAAAGTTGAAATAAAAAATATAGAAAATTAAACAATCTATCAAAAAGGTTCTAACATTTTTTATCGTAAAATGCAAAGTTCACGAGATATTTAGAAAAAAGTGGCAACCTGTGAGTATATACAATAACTTATGACGATATAAAGCAACGATTATGAAATGAATTTTTTTCAAAACGCCAAGTCCTATAAAAAAATTTTATTATCAAAAAAGATGGAGAATTAAATAAACTACAAAAAAGCTTATAACACTTTTGATCGTCAGATTCGTAGTTACCGAGATATAAGCGAGTTTACTGCCTAAGGACACCTCTGATGTAAAATGGTTTTCTGTTCTGTTATTTTTTTTTTTTAAATAAAAATTATTTCATGGCGACTTTAAGTGCTCGGGTGTAAATAATTCTTTCCGGGAGTTTGAATAAATTCTCACGAGTATTTCTCGAGAGATTGGTCGTTGCATAGATTATTGTATAGTGGATGTTGATTTTTTTTATTTGTTGGGTGTATACACGTGTGTCCGCGTAATACTTCCTCTCGGCAGGAGGAAGGAAAGGAAAATGAAGGAGAAGCTATAGAGCTATGGCTTGAGATTATAATTCACTTTCGATTCCAGCGGGATTTTCACCAAAAGTATCGCGCACACCCGAGTAGTCCAGTCGCGCTCTAGAAAGTCCGGCCGGCCGTGCGTTAATGTATTAAAGGTATATATAGGTGCAGTTGTGGCCGATCGACGTCTCGGCTCTCGCTGCGTACTAAAAAGTGTATTTAGTTAATTATTTATCATTGCCATGCTTAATTTTTAATTCTATGTAGTTGAACTAGATTCTATTAGACGAGTAAATGGTCAGGCAATGCAGTCGCATAATCATTGTTATTATTTTTTTTATTCCAAGTGGTTAATAATATTTAACAGTATTTTATTATACACTTAAATTTTTTTCAAAAAATTTTAATCATACTTTATTAATTTTTTTTGCAATAATTTTTAATGTGAAAAATTTTTAAATAATAATAACGATTTATTGTAAGTAGCAAAGGGCATCGCCGGGTAAGTATGGCAAATCTGCCCCCATAGAGTTCTCTATCGATAGTTTACGGGTTCCTTTGGTACCCTATGTGAATATTACTCATATACCAAATTTCAGCTCATTATCCGAAGTATTCTTCGAGGTATTTTTAAAAATCGTCTGTTGTGATTAAAAAAATTTTTTTTTTACTGTCAAAATTCGAGATCGCAATAGTATATTTTGCACCAAGGGCGTGAAGGAGGTTATTTCGTAACGAGTGTGAAGTTGCTGCACGAGCCGAAGGCGAGGGTTGCATCACACTCGTTAGGTATAGCCTCCTTCAGGCCCTCGACGAGTGTGAAGTTGCTGCACGAGCCGAAGGCGAGGGTTGCATCACACTCGTTAGGTATAGCCTCCTTCAGGCCCTCGATCCAAACGATATTTTTTGGCACATCTGCGAGGAAAGTGGCCCATTTTGATAGTCTTTGCCAGGCGTGATGTGGCTTATTATCTTTTTGTCACTGGCATTCTAGTTTGGCCTCATTGGCACATCTGCGAGGAAAGTGGCCCATTTTGATAGTCTTTGCCAGGCGTGATGTGGCTTATTATCTTTTTGTCACTGGCATTCTAGTTTGGCCTCAGCGGGCGTGAAATCCAATTTTACGCCTAGGGCCTAAAATTTCTCTTCACGCCCCGAGGCCAAGGCTGAAATGCTGGTGATAAAATGAGCCAGGCCTCAGCGGGCGTGAAATCCAATTTTACGCCTAGGGCCTAAAATTTCTCTTCACGCCCCGAGGCCAAGGCTGAAATGCTGGTGATAAAATGAGCCACTTTACGCCCTAATAAGGCGACCAAAATGAGACGCATTACGAGCAGGTGTGCCAAAAATATTGTTGTGAAAATCAGCTGATGGGTTTCACCTCATCAGCTGATTTGAATTAACGACTGCGCTCGCCTATCGAGCGCAATCTAGTAGGCCCTGTATAAAAACAAATGCCTGTTTGGATGCATGGCAACGCGGTTGCGCTGTCATACATTCAAACAGGAAAACAACAGAGTCGATTGACAGCTGTTGTCAATGTTAGACGTTACTCGATTAGCTCCGACTTTTGCTATAAAATATACATCTTTTTATATACTCCCGCCTAAATTCTTTACAATATATATATATATTTTTTTTCATCCTGTAAATATATAAGGAGTAGAAAAAATATATTTTTATGATTTTTCAATTTAATTCTACGCTTAAATTCCCTCGATTTTATACATCAATAATGCCAAAATATTTTTTTTCACTATGTTTTTGGAAACATGCAGTCACCAATATTTGACAGAAAGGGGTCTTTTATGGTCTTGAGTGTTCAGGAATTTTTGTATTTTTTTTTGAGTTGGTGGAAAATCCTTAAAAAAATTTGAAATTGATTTTTTTTTAGAAAATGTTGTTCATGTTTATCATTATTATTATTGAAATTATTTATTTGTAATGCGAAAGCGGTTTCAGAGTGGCTGCTAAGGGTAAATGCAGAGGGGAGGGTTATTTCAGTCGGTAGAATATATATAGGGTATAAATGCATTTTCCTCTTTCAAAAAAAAAGTTTTTTATAATAATTGGATGGTTATTATAAGTTTTTACTCTGTATTCAAATTTTCTTTCTGAAAATTATTTTGCAATTTTGTAATATACACATGAAAAAACGTAAAAAAAATTTTTACTAATTTTTAAAACTGATATTTTTTTCACTCTTTCAAGTTTATTTTAAAAATCACTGTTTTTTAATGTTTAATATAATATTTTTTAACAACTTTGATATAAAACTTATTTTAAATGACTTTTATAAGAATTATTTTAAAATTATGTTAAAAAATTAATTACACACAAATGGATGATAGATTATTTATATTTTTTTAAATCAATAAACACAAATTTATGATCATTATTGTTATTATAAATTGATAATTTGAAATTCTTTATAAAAATTCTTATATGATTTTGTGATTTTAAAAAAATTCACTTTGTTTTTTTTTTTTTTAGTTACAAAAAAAAGCCAAGAGATTGTTATAACATTTTTTGTTTTTTAGAAAATGTTGATTTATTTACAAAAAACTGTCGGTTGGAAAAATAATAAGGGTGTGCTTGTTTATCGAGGAAATATTGCGTGCGAGGAAAGACTTCAGAGATAAAGTCTCGTGCGCTTCTTCGCAGTTTTGTAGAATCGTCCTAGAATATATACTGAGCGCGCCCACGTATATAGTGACTGCCGTCATCGGGATATATATCGCAGATGCCAGCTGAAGATAGTCGCGTATATGGCGATACAAGAATAGGATTCGTGGGATATCTGGAGGAAACAATTCTCGCAACGCCGCAAGGAATAAAATCCAAAAAGAATACACTACATACCGACCAATAAAACCTAGAGGTCGATACCCGCCATTTTATTACATATCACGATTATACAGGGTGTCTCAACAAAGGCGAATCAGAATACAGGGTCCTATGTAGAATGCGATTTTAAGTGGAAAGTTGGTGGATCAAATTTTTTTTTTGGACCCGTAGATTTTGAAATATTTAAGTGTTAATGTGACCAATCAGAGTAAGTTTGTATTTTTAGATTCGCCCCTTTACTCAAATAGAATAAGTAAAAACAAAAAAGTGCTTGGATCGAAATAAATTTTTTAACGAAGCTAAAATCACAGCATTCATTTAGGACTGTATTTTAAAGAACTTGGAGCGGGATTTTCGAGAGTACTTTGAGCAAAACTTGCTCAAGGCCTATGAAGAGGACTCTCAGAAGACTCTGGAGGAACGACTTCCTGAAGAATTTTTGGGAGGACATTGCGGAAGACTACAAGGAGGACTTTCAGAAGGATATTGATAAGGACATTGAGGAGGACTTCCAGAAGGATATTGATGAGGACATTGAGGAGGACTACGAGAAGGATTGGCTAAAGAACTACGGGAAGGACTTTCAGAAGGACCTTAAAGAGAATTTTAAAAGTCTTTTTCGTAGTCCTTCTCAATGTCCTAAATAATATCCTTCTGAAAGTCCTCGTTGTAGTCCTCTAGCTAGTCCTGCTCAGTGTGCTCTGAAAAATCGTGCTAAAAAGTCCTCAAAAATACACTCCTGCATGAATACCGTGATCTTAGCTTCGTTACGGAATTTAATTCGATCCGCGCACTTTTTTGTTTTTACTTATCAAAAAAGTCCTCAAAAATACACTCCTGCATGAATACCGTGATCTTAGCTTCGTTACGGAATTTAATTCGATCCGCGCACTTTTTTGTTTTTACTTATCCCGTTTATGTAAAGGAAGCGGATCTGAAAATGCAAATTAACGCTGATTGGTCACATTTAAACAATGAATATCTCAAAATCTACTGGTCGAGAAAAAAATTTAACGCCCCCAAAACTTCCTACTCAAAATCGCATTCTGCATATTAGGACCATGTATTCCGAATGCGTCTTTTTTGAGACACCCTGTATATAGATCTTCCACAAATAGAAAAGAAAAACCTCTATCATATCATGGCATATAATCACAACGCGTTTTATATCAGTGATATTATCATGATGTGAAAAAAGCCAATGAAATGAAGTATAAAAACCACACAGAGGCTCGACTTCGTGCGAGCTTTTGTTTAATATAATATAATGTAATTAATAACGATGGTTATAAGTAGGTCTACAATGATTTTTTAATGTGGCAACAAAACTCTCACAATGAAAGTTGATAAAAAAATTCAATAATACGATAATTATCGTAATTATGAAGTCACGAAAAAAAAAAATTCGTGATTTATATTTCGTGGCAGTTAATTAGCGGGGTTATTAATCGAAATCCAATTGAATAAAGAATTATAATGATCGTTTGATTCGACTAAATATCAATGGTTTTAAATTATTTCATAATAACCTTAATTTAAAACTAAAAAATTTTTTTTGTCATAAAATTCGTTTCTAAATTTATACATCTTAAAAAATAATTTATTGTAACAAAAACCAATAGAAGCCAATATTAAAAAGTGGCTTGAATTATTTGCATTTTTTTTTATTTTACGGAGGAAAATCTTAAAAATTATAATTTAATTAATTGTTGGCAAAAATTCAAAAAAATTTTTTTTTTCTATTTTTCCTCTATCAATTTTTGGGTTTATTATAGGCGAAATTTTCAATCTAGTAACCTTAAATCAAAATGTCTGATAACAAGAGTAAATAAATTTTTCCACTTGTCATCGTTTAAAATAACAAAAGTTATATTTAATAAAAACAATTGTTTCAAACGTCACTTCAGTTTATTTTTACATACTATATTGCCAACTGAGTTTATAATTAATATCGATATTTATAATTAAATAGCGGGAGCCTGTATACATATAAGCATTTAACATCATATTTTTTCCGAAGGCATTTGCGTCATTGTACAAAATAAAAGGTCAGATTTCTTGTTTTTGACGTATTTATTTATAATAACGACATTTATATATACTTATCACCTAAATATGCATAAAGAACACATATCCTTTATTCCGGATGCCAATATGCACAAAAATCCCGGTTTTACCGGTTGAAAAACAAAACAAAACGAGAATGCAATAAATACCCAGTTTAATATCTTTTTTTTTTATTAGGTCAATGTCATCGTTGTATAGGCGCCAGGGGGGCGATTAAATACACTTTCCAGGGAATGTCATTATGCAGAAACATATATGCGGCGGGAGAATCGAGAATTTAAGATATCTAACTCGTTTACAAGACTAGAATATTATTATTATTATTATATACCCTTTCCAAGGTGCGTGTATATGCTATAAACTTCAAGTTTAGTGTCTTCCACAAGCTTCTAAAAATGTTAAAAATATCAAATAACAAAGAAAGTTCCAGCAACTCGATATTTGAATAAAGACAAAAAAAAAATTTAAAAAATTTTTTGCATTGAAATCAATTTTTCAAAAAAAATAATTACTTTTTCCGTAGGTGTCTCGTCAGTTTGAACCTCGACCCTGTACAATATCGTTATTTAAACTATTTTTTTATCGCAGAAAAAAGTACGAAAAGGCGGTGAAAGCTCGGAAATTGATATTTTTTTAGGAATGTGCAAATTTTGTATATTAATTTTGGA